>CAJVPU010000551.1:0-16874 GCA_910591775.1 Dentiscutata heterogama | reverse complement strand
TTTGATTACAAATATAATTATTTAATATATTTAGAATCAAGATAAGCAAGAAGTAGAAAGTATTAAGAACTATTACAATTTTTGACAAATGTATTTAAAAATGCTTTTAAAATTAGTTTTAAGAGAGTTAATTAAAGAAGTCTGGAAAGTCATTTCATATATTGAATCAAATTTATATTAACATATTGTAATATTTAATAATGGTATTTATTTGTATACATGTATATTTTTGAATTAAACAATTTAATCTCTATCTTCTAGATACTTAAAATCTTGAGTTAGTAGGCATATAGAAAGACTTGGTCTGAGTTTCAAGATCTTTTGGGTCTTGTGTTGATGTTACTAGCCTTAGATAAATACTCTATATCCTTTAGCTTATTGTTTGCTTCAATTATATTAAGAACTTCAACTATAATGCCTCTAAATCTTTTAATTTAGAACATTTTGGTCTTTTTTGAGTCATGTGTTATATCACTTGGATAACTGCAGTAATCAGCAATTTAATATTTAATTTTAGATTCTGAAAATTTTCAATGATTATAATATATTATACAATCATGATTTTGATGCTGATTAGAAGTTTAATATTATTGATTCTTAATTATAATATTACAGGTATATACTAGAAAATATATACTGGGTTAGGTCCAGAAGATCGTCTGGCTAATTAAGTCAGATCGATCAGGACTATAAAGAAATTATATATTGATTAATCATAATTATTGATATTAATTATACAAATATTAAAATGTTATTTAAATAATGATAATTTTGGATTTTATTTATTTTATTTTATTTTTTTTTTGCAAAAATTCAAAGTTTATTGTAAGCACATATTTTAATATAGTAAACTGTAATTTCGCTATTATACAAGCTAAACTTATATAAATTTAATATCTAAATAAACTATCAGATATATTAGATCTACCTATGCCACCCCAACAAATATTTTCATTAGCATATAAATACCAAATTAAAAGCTACAATGAATTAGAATCTGAAATCACTTCTAAAATTATAATAATTAGTCAGATTGTCATCAAATTGTTAGCAAACATTAATACTAAAAAAGATGCTCTGAAGTAGATTTATGAGTTTCAAGAAAAATTAAAGACAACAATATACCTAACTAGGACTTATCCAGTTAAAGAAACAAAAGTTATTATCAAAAAAATAAGATATTGCATCTATAATAACTTAATGAAGCAAAAAAATAGTAAGTTCAAAACTAAAAATCTATATAATTTGCATAATAGGAACACTATTTGTATTGCAACACTTAATTTTAGATTAAAAAATTCTAATTTACTTAAAATTAATTTGCATTTTGCCCATAACCACCTATCTAATTCTGCCACTTCATTAAATTTTTATTTGGTTAGGCTTGAGGCTCAAAACAAATATATAAATTTATTTAGGGCAGATATTCTGAAGCTACTATACAATATATTTATAAGAATGAATTGTATTTATCAATATCAAATTGTGATAAGCTAGTATAACTAATCAAAGAATCCAGATAGAAATTTTATAAAATACTTTTATAATAAATTTTGTTTTATGTATTTAGAAGATCTGAATGGAGAGAGAATGTTTAGTAGATTACAAGAAGTTGTAGCTTTGTATAACAATTCTGGTAATGGAAAGGCAGTGCTTCAAATATATAATTCTTTAAAACAAACTTTTTTTATTTTCTGCATCATAACAAATTTGATTAAGTGGATTTATAAAAAAATCTACCAAGCTAGTAAACTATATTATTTTGATACATCAGCTTCTTTTGATAAGTTTAAAATATAAATATTACTTCTTTATACCAATTGTACTGCTGGAGTATTACTATTAGCATTATTTCTAATGTCAGATGAATTTGGAGTCACTATTGAAAATGCTTTTAATCTGCTTAAGGAGATTTTACTGAAAAATCATTCTATGGATGTAGATCACAACTTGGCTTTGCAATTGTTATGATAGATAACTCATATGCAGAGCATAATGCTCTTTTACTCTGCTGGCCAAAATGTATCAGATTACTCGGTGTTTTTCACATGTTGCAGAAACTTTGGCAATACCTATATAATTTAAAATATAAAATTCACAAGAATGATCATGCAACTATTATGCAATTATTTAAAAAAGTCATATATGTGCAACTATTTCTAAAATAAAAATTTTATTTTTTAATTTAAAGAAAAATTATTTTACTAAGTATCTTTAACTTGCAATATATATTTTGTGCCTTTGAAAATGATGAACTATATAGGCACTAGCATATTATCAAAATTTATTAGTACAAGAAAATCATATAAACAATTATGTTGAAAGAAGCTTTGGGCTTATTAAAGATATCATTTTTGCTCGAACTCAGGCATATAATGCTATGCAAATATTTTATTTTATTACAACCAACATGGAATATTTTTATGAATAGCAACTAATAGCTATTGCAAACCATTATTTAGATCACTTTGAACAATCTAAGTAATTCTTTTGCCCTGAATAGCAACAAATTAATTTACAAAAAATTCAATATAATAGCCAAACTGGCCTTTATATTATACCAAGTGCAAGTACTAATAAATTTTACATTGTTGACACCTTTATAAAGACATACACATATTCTGTTACACTCAGTGAAGCTTCATACAAATATAAGACTGCAGTTGTAGTAAAATATCATGTATGGTCTTTTGATTACATTCTAGCTCTTTTGCTTGATAACTGTATGAAATATAATTATATTGCATGTAGTTAGTAAATATGTTTTATATTAGTGTTATACAACATAATATTAATTTTAATAATTGCAAGCACAATTGTTAAAGATCTAACATTTTTTGTATCATTACAGGCATCAAACAATGAATAGGTTAGTGAAATAGTTAGTGCATGAAGTAATTAATATAATAAAATATCAAGCATGTCAAATATTAAAATAAGTGATATTTAGCTATCTAAAAATGACATTGAAATTAGGTTTGTAGTAATTGTTTTTAGTCAATTTATAATTTATAATAAATTTAGAATTTATTTTAATTACTACATAGCAATGAAGTTGTAAATGAGCATTTAATGTCTGTTAAGAAGTTTTTTCAATACATTATGGATAATATTAAAAATAATAGCCAACTTCTTGTCAGCATTGAATATTTTAAAAAAGAATATAAAAAAGCTGAATCTTTGTCCATGAAAAGGTTATTATCTTTTTTATTTTAACAAAGCTCTATATCCTTATCACAATCATTGAATATTTGAAGTGGGTTAAAAATTAAAGTTCAATCCATATTAGTTTAAAGAAGAAAATCTTGTAGTTAGAAAAAAAATATCAATCCATCCAAATGAAAGAATATAAAAAAAGAAAAACCACAAAAAGGGCACATAATTTATTGAAAAACATCACAGAAAACAAATCAAATTAAAGGTTAAAGAGCATAAACTAGAGTTAATTTATATTATTTGTATACATTGTATATGCACTGCAATTGTGTTAAACATTGATTTATAATTATATATTATCATGTTTTAATTGAAAAATAAATTTTAAAAAATAAAAAAAAAAAAAATTCTAAGTATTTATTTAATTGAAAATAAATTTAGCATTGGTAAAAAATAATAATAAAAAAAAATTCAAAGAATTATTTCTGGACTATCATCTGGACCATCACCCAGACTATCATCTGATCCCCCAGTATATATTTTCTAAATGCTATACTAGATAGTAAGAATTAGATTTTTAATATATGATAGATATTATAAGATGCTGATATTATAAATAATTATATTGTTCAAATAATTAATATATAATAATACAAGATTACTAATTTAATTGTTATACTATTTAGTAATAATAATGTTTTACAAGAATGGTCAGTATTTAAATAAGATCAGACATTTTGAATAAAGTCTTTTTACTTTCTTTATTTCTCTTATAAGTGATAACTACTTGTTATAATACTATTGAGTACTCAAGAATTGGGTTTATTAGAAATGATTTGGGTCAAGAGGACAATTTATTTAAAGAACAACTTCTACTATCAGGCATGAGACATGTCCCCTTACAGGGGTTCAAAATATTGTCAAATATAAATCAAATGAGTTAACTCACCCAAATTTATATGTAAAATTTGACAAAAAATACTTTTCTTTAATTTATTCAGTAAAGTAAATATAAAAAATAATTTTAGATATAGAACTTATATTCTTTAGCATTTAATAATTCTTTAACAAAAGTTATAAACCTAAATACCAAATAGTTTTAAAAGGATCTTGCTTTAAAGTTGGTGTATTTTTTGTTTTTACAACCCCTGTAAAATTAAAGTAATAATATAATTGGCTAAAGCAATCTTTTGAAAATTAAAGAAAGTCCTACTAAGTAAAGATTTCTTTTAGTTTTAAAAAAACTTGTAGAGAAGATTTTTAAAATCCCAATAGTAGTTAAATCATTCAAATCAGTTTGGTAAATCTCAAGATAATTGGGTTAAAGGCACGAATATAAAGATCTGCAAAGTTACTATCATACAAAGAATAATCATCTAATAAACAATTGTTTTTTGTATAATAGTGACTTTGCAGATTTCTATATTCATGCCTTTAACCCAAGTATCTTGGGATCCACCAAGCCAATTTGAATGATTTAACTACTATTGGGATCCTAAAAATCTTCTTTACAAGTTTTTCTAAAACTGGAAGAGATCTTTACTTAGTAGAACTTTTTTTAATTTTCAAAAGATTGCTTTAGCCAATCATATTATTACTTTAAGTAAGTCAATCATTTGCTTAAAGAATATAGAGAAGAATTGAACAAATTTAGCTTAAGATCCTTTTAAAACTACTTGATATATAACTTTATAATTTTTATTAAAAAAGCATCAAATAATAAAGAATATAAGTTTCATATTTAAAATTATATTTTATATTTATTTTTTTGAGTAAATTAAAGAAATGTATTTTTTTTGCTAAATTTTATATATAAATTTAGGTAAATCAACTCATTTGATTTATATTGAACAACAACCAAGTAAATATGTCTTGTGTCTGTTAGATTTAATTAAGAGGTTATCAAAAAACCTTTACTAGAGATTTAAAAAAATTTTTAAAATTTTAAAAGAAATCTTTAATTTTTATTAATAAAATTATTACATGTCTGCAATGTATAATTTTCTATATAATACAGTACTGGATTAATAGTAGTTTATATTTTTATTTGCATAATACAGTAATATTATAATGTTTAATTCATGGTCTGCCTAAGAACTAGTAACAAAGTATAGTAAAAAGTGATGATATTTACTATTGTCTTCAGAATCTGAAGTTTCTCTAAAAAAAAACTTTTTCTTTACTAAGTAAACCTCTTTCTAACTTCTAAGTTGTAGGTAAGTATTTTGTGATTAAAATGGTAGTTAAACTGTTAAATTGGCTTATTGGAATATGAGATATAAATATTTTAGTCTTCATAACTATATAAAGAAGAAAACATATAGTTATGAAGACTATAATACTTATATCTCATAATCTACTGGGCCGATTTTGATATTTTAATTGTCATTTTGATCACAAGACACTCCTCTATAACTTTATTTAAAAGTTAAAAAGAGGTTTACTTAGTAAAGAAAATGATTCAAAAGATAATAAAAAATATATAGTAAATATATTTATTGTTTACTATATATGTTTTGTTACTGGTTCTTAGTAGAGTTGAAGGCACAAAGGTTAGAGGCATGCACCATGGAGCATGCCTAGGTGCATGCCCTTTAACCAAAAGACATACTCCTGTCATGTGATCTATAGCTAACATATGATTAGCAGTAGGCAGCAATATATATATATATTGCTATCTACTTATATTAGGTTGTTACCTACTTATGAGTATATATTGTTATTTACTTATGGGTATATTGTTATCTACTTGTTTTATAGCTACTCATTTTGACCATTATTAAGCTTGCATCATCATTCAAGTGACAAACAATTCATGCTTGTATCATTAGAAATATTAGTATTCACTCTATCATTCGAGTGATGAATAATTCACGCTTGCATCATCATTCGAGTGATAACAAATTTGAGTTTACATCGTCATTCAAGTAGTATTTCCCGATTTGGGTTATGCTATATACATGTTAGTGGGTATGCTATCTGTTACTGAAAAATCTTTGGTGACAGCTTTGGTGACAACTTTGGTAATATGTTTATTATTAAATTTTGGCTTTAAATTCTTTTTTATCTTGTTCTTATATACTGTTACCAAAGTCACTGAAAATAAAGTAAAATTCTAAAAAAAAATAAAACTTTTTTTTATAGTATATCTTTAATATATACCTGATATATATATTATATACCTACCTTTAATATATATATATATATAATATATCTATATATAAAAAAAAAAGAAAAAAAGCTAGAGAAATTCAATCTTTTTTAGAGTTTTCAGTGACAGATATCTAGAAAGCTTTTTAAAAGTTTAAAAATGCAAAATTTGATAGAGATCTCGACTCTGAAAATTTTTTGGTACTAAAAAATTTTGGTAATACTTGACCATACTAAGATATCGCATATATATTTACTATGTATTTTTTATAATACTATTTTGTGTTATCTTCTTCAGCTTCTCCTGATAATAGTGGTCCTGAGAATGATACTTACTAGCATGAGTTCTGCATACTCCATATATCGAAGATATTAACTTAACACAACCATATTCTTTATATGGTATGCGGGTAGGAGAATTCTAGTAAATTATACACTCCTTGGGTCAATAGCAATCTCGATTATATACTTTCCACTTCTAAGAATATAAAGACAATGGTAAAATCCCATATCTAAAGTTTTGCTAATACATTTTTTAAGTAGTATATATTGTTTAACACTAATTACCTAAAATAATTAATTTTTATTTTAAACTTTTCTCTAACCGCTATTATAGTTTCAAAAAATAATATAATATGACTATCCAAAATATTCAAAATTTTCAGGAAACTATCAATCACGTGCCAGAGATAGAGGAAGAAAATAGCAGGGCATTCTACCACTGGGTCAAAGCTTTTCCTCAATCACAGATTTCAGAAAATAAAAAAACTAATCAATTATTCTGATACTTTGGTAAAAATTATTTGATAGGTATTCTAATCTGTGATGGTTTAGTCACAGAAAACAATGAAGGATTAATAGCAATTCTTGAAGATGCTTTATCTAAGCATCAAGATATTCAATTTATGGCCATTGATGTAAAAAAGTCCACTGATTTCACAAATGGTCAAGCCTAGTATATAATGTGTCTCTATGGCCCTCTCATCAATGGTCAGAAAGCAGTTGTTTCAATAACAAGAATTCAAGTCTTTTTTGATATTTTCATACTAGAAGATGAGTCTTCTAATTTGTTTGAAACAAAAATAAAGGCCATCCTCTCTGGTGAAATAAAATGGTTAAAAATAGAACATGTAAAGGCATATCCATTTCATGGTTATCATCCTGATAAAAAGTTATATTTGCATATTTACACAACCAATACTAAGCAAAGAAAGATTGCAATGAAAGCTATTCAAAAAAAAAAGTATGTAACAGCATCAGATAATCAATTTATGTACTATCACAAGGTGGTTCATGAATATAGAATTTCACTATCAGGATGGTCTACAATAAGTAATTATACGTGTGAAATTGAAGGAAGGAGAAACCCGCTTTGTGCATATACTTTCTGGGTATCTATAGAAAATTTCCACCCTATAGAAAACCTGGCATCATTTAAAGATCGCTTTTCAATTTTAGCACTTATGAGAGATTGTACACTTGTTCTCACATGAGACATAAAAACCTATAGTTTATGTGAATTGGATGAATTTCCTGAAGCGATTAACAAAGAAGATAGCGTGATTATAATTAGCATAACTTTGCATTGGAAAGATGATCTGAAACCTTTAAAACAGATTTGTCTTGTTAATGTTGAAATGGCACCAGATCCGTGCTAGATTACAATTATATGTGAATCGCAAATTAATTTGCTAAAAGTATTTACACTTTGCTGGCAGGTATTCGCTCCAGATATCCAACTCGGATTTAATGATTCACAATATGATTGGCCTTTTATTATGAAAAAAGCTAATAGGTTACATCTTATTGAATGGATATGGAAACAAATGTCAGGAAGAATTCGCCAGGAAACTTCTGAAGATATTATACAATAGAATTACTATAGGAAATTAGAAGAAATAACTACTCCAAATGAGTACTCTTCCATGAAAGAGAATACAGAAGAGAATACAGAAGAGTACGTGAAAGAAGAATTTAGAAGAGATTTCATTTTCATCAAAGTTAGCCCAGAAGATACCTTTAAATCTTCCTTTCTTAAAATACCTGGATATATATCAATCGATGTTTGTGCATGTTTTAAGAGACTTTACCCTCGCTCAGAAGTAGAAAAAGAAAGTTCACTTAAGTTCTGCTTAAAATTATATGGGCTCAAGAGTAAAACTAATATGCTTTTTAACAGATTATGGAACTACTATTCTGAGGTAAAGGAATGCTCTTCTAATATAACTGCTAGAAATATACATGAGGTAGCAAACTATTGTATTATAAATGTATTGCGTTGCCAAGAACTTGCAGTCAAACATAATGTAATTAATAATTATAGAGAAGTTGCCTCTATAGCTTATGTATCTTTATTTGATACACATTATCATGCAAATAGAATGAAGGTAAGAAATCTTCTGGGCACTTATGCCACCAAATAGAATATGTTATTTAGTATAATTTGCTACAAAGATAAAGAAAAGAGTAAGTATCCAGGAGCATATATTTTTCTTCCAATAAAAGGTATTGAGAATAAGCATCTCATTATAGGTCTTGATTTCACCTCATTATATCCCAGCCTTATCATGGCTTACAATCTTTCATCTAAAAAATTAATATTAAACTATAAAGAGGCTAATAATATATATGGAAGAGGAATTGAACTATATAAGATTAAATTTTCATTTAATGGGTTGCCTAGGCCATCTGTCATAGCAATTGTTCTGAAAAAAAAGGATTATATCCTATCGTTCCAGAGGATCTGTTTAATAAATGAGTAGATCTAAAATCAAAGTTCACTCTATTATGTAAAGAGAAGGAGTGTCTTGAAAAGCTTATAAATACTATAAAAGAGAAGGATAAAATTGTACCGAATGCTTTAAAATCAAAACATGATTCCCTATGCTTTGATTATAATTGCTTAAATTCAAAACAATTTGCTCTGAAGGTGTATATGAATATATTTTATGGTGAGGCAGGTAATAGTAACTCTCTATTCTTTCTTCGTGAATTAGCTGGAGGAATTACTTTAGCAGAACAATACAATATTGGTCTTGTTGCTAGATTTGTTATAGAGAAAGGCTTTGGGATCAAGTATGGTGATACTGACTCTTTATATCTTACCTACCCAGATAAGTATTATGAAAAATACAATAGAGATTATAATAAAAACAAGCTTTCTAAAAAGACATATTGAAGTGAAATGGTAAAAATTACTATGAAGGTGATGGATGAATTTCATAACAAAGTAAATACTTATCTTAGAATAAAAAATGGTACCTCTTATCTAAAGATGGCATATGAGAAAGTATTATTCTCTGTATGTTTTACTGGTAAAAAGAAATACTTCAGAGTTGCACATGAGGAAATAGTAAATTTCAAGCCAAAAAAGCTATTTACTAAAGGTATTAATACTATAAAGCAAGGCCAAACAGAGCTTTTCAGATTCGTTAGAGAAAAAATTATGAGGGAGGCAATGAATATCAATAATATATGCACAATCTATCAAATCGTCAAAGATACTCTTAGAGAAGCTAGTGAAAAGCAATAGGATTTTAACTAATTTGTTGCGATGGCTACATAGAAGCCTAATAAAGATAATAAATATGTTTAGCACTTCATAAAACAGATGAAAGAAAATTATAAAAACAAAATTTCTGATTTAAGTGAGTGCTTTAGTTATGTGGTTGTAAAAGGTAAACAATATCATGATGAAAATGGTCAGTTAATACTACGTAGAAATGCTAACTATATAGAGTTTTTAGATATTGCAAAAGAATTTAATATGAAGATAGATATTAATTATTATTTAGAAAAAATAGTTGAAATATATGTATGCTTTATCAATAATAATAATAGATATCAATCACCCTCTTTGCATAAGATTATGCAACTTAAAGATTTAGATGAAAAAGAGAAGCAGATTAATGTATATTCTCAAAAAAAAGCTAAAAAATGGTTTACGAAATATATCAAAGCCTTGAATTGATTAGCTGTGCTATTCTATATTGTTAAGTATCAAATATATTCTCCAATATTAGCAATACTTAAACATTATTAATAATATTTTTTCATACATAAATAATACTCAAGTTCAAATTGATAGTCTCAGTTATCCAACCCACATATTCTGCAACTGATTACTTTTTTTATCTATATTCCATATATGTCTCAATATAACAAACTACATAACTGCAATAATTAGCAAGATAAAAAAAATATATACTGATAGCGGTAATATTAAACTACTTGCTATAATAGAAAGAGGCAGAGCCTCAAAACTAGGTCTTATCACTCCATCCCTCCTATTAGAAAAGGCAAAGCCTCGAGACTAGGTCTTATCTAGGAATTCAATTTAATCAATGAGGATATGTATGCTTTAACACTAGCTCTGCTGTTATTTTCTGGCAGTTATATAGTACTTTGTGATATTTTTATTATATAGTTTTTATATTTTGCTTTCTTACATTAAATGTATTAAAAAAAAATCTTAAAAATCATATAACTTCAATCATATTATAAAAATACAAGATTATAATGAGATTAATACTAAAGCCCTTACCTATATCAAAAAATGTGAAGAACAATGCTTGGCTAAAGTTAGATCAAACCCTAATATTTATTTATAGGTTTGTAAAAATTAGCATTGATAGAAAGCATCCTATAGAGATATGAAACGAAATTATAAGTGGTGCAATAGTTGTCCTCATATATTTGAAAGGACATGTTGATATATATTTGAAGAATTATTGTATAAAAAATTCTCATCTCAAAAACCTAAATTTTTAGAGGGTTTATATCTAGACAGATATAATGAAGAGTTAGGTTTGGCTTTCGAATATAGTAGTAATCAACATTACCAAATCATGCCTTTTTTTTACCTACAAGGTTAGATAAATCTAGATACACAAATTTGGCATGATTGAAAAAAAAAGCATTATGTTATAGAAAAGGAATAATTCTTATTACAATACCCTACTGTGTAGTAGACTTAGAAACTTTTATAAAGAGCACCTTATGCATTTAGTTATCTTCCAGTATCTACCTAGGAAGTAACATAGGCTCTTCCTTAATATGCATTAATTGTTCCTTTACAAAGGAACATCGAGGTCATGACTTATCTAAGTAATATAAAACAGGTATAGAAAAGTTCTTTCCAGCAACAACTCTTCAGATCTTATGCAGGCTAGGAGACCATATTGGATCTGTTATTTTTTGTCATTCAAAGAGATCATTTTCCTATTCACTAGAAGCAAGTAAAAATCAAACTATAGTTCTCTTTGGTAACTGTGGCTCATCAGCACCTACTGGATAATAATACTTTGTTGATGGCTTGGAATAAACTCGTTCAAGTTTTATGGCACTATTAGAGCTTATTCCAATTAACCGAGTTGGAGTAACATTCATATTATCAACAATTCTTCTTGCAAATCATTCACATTCTACAGCGTTTACCAGTAGGTAAGAGAAATTCTATCGCATATTGATTCTTAAAAACTCTTAAAGTAAAAAGTTCAGCATAACAATCAACTATTGCTAGACTTGTATGTCTAAAGCAAGCCTTGATTCTCCTAATTTTAATATTATGCTTACCCTTCAATAAAGTTACACTCCCTATAAATTCACACCCTTCATCACATTGCAACAATTGAGGATATATAAAGTAATTATTAGGATTTTATAAATATTTTTAAATGTATTGGCAACTTTTGAACTGCTCTTTGATGTTAAAAAAACAAAATCTTTATATCTCTTGCACAATCTATAACTAATAATACATAATAAAATATTTCATTATCTTCATTCAATAAATTTGTATACTTGTTTTCATCATATAGTATCTTAATTAAATCACACTAATAAATACAATTAGGTTTTGAGATTCTAGAATAACTAGCATAAGGTGTATTCTTTGATGAAGAGTGATAAATTTGATGCATCTTTTGAGACTCAAGCCATTTTTTTATTGTAACAAGTAGAAAGTTGTATCTGGCTTTTATACAAGCATTTCGCAATCTTTTAGCATTTTGGTAATAACCTTCAGGTTGGTAATATAATTTCTGCAAAACAATCTCTCTATTCAAATCATGAGCTCTCCGAGAACTAATATTTATTATAAGCTGTTTTATTCTTTTAGCTTTAACAATTTCTCTATTCAAATCATGGGCCCTCTGTGGGTCAATATAAATTACAGGTTTCTCCATTTCTTTGTTTTATTATAGTAATAAAAAACATGGAGGAGTTACAACAATTTAACCAAAAACTCTATAAGGTAGTATCACAATTAGCAGAATCAAATAGGAATTTTAAACAACATTTATATACCTTAGAAAGGGTTATAGGTATATGGGAAGAGAGAATACGATTTCTTGAAGAAGAGTCAAATAATACTATTGAACTCTCTACATATGAGAAAGAAGAATTAATAGAAGAAATTTCAAAATTAAAAAGAATAGTTTACCAACTCGAGAAAGAAAATAAAAGAAAAGACAAAGAAATTTCTAATAAAGATAGATTAATATCAGAATTCGATAAACGAGAGACAAAATTAAAAAACTGAATATAGTAGATATCCAAATCTGCGAGCAATACCCCCAAAGCACAAGATTATACAACCAGATTAGTAGATGAAAATAAACAGCTTAAACAAAAAATAAATACGGTAAGAACTAATCAAATAAATA
Organism: Dentiscutata heterogama; assembly: GCA_910591775.1. Taxonomy (NCBI): domain Eukaryota; kingdom Fungi; phylum Glomeromycota; class Glomeromycetes; order Diversisporales; family Gigasporaceae; genus Dentiscutata; species Dentiscutata heterogama. The sequence continues at coordinate 3,903 of CAJVPU010000551.1, read as the reverse complement.
GATCTACAATGATGCAAAGCCAATAGAGATTTGTTAGAATATAATCAAGATAGGTTATATAAATGATATAAGAAGTGAAAAAATAAGACTTATGCAGAGCACCAGAATATTTTAATTTTAAATCAACAAATTTTAATGCTTTATAATAATTCACCAAATCAAATAAACATGGCTGATGCTAGACATTTATGGTATTAAAATTAATAGCTTCTGCTCTTGCAAAATTTCTACCTAATATGGGCCAAGAACCACCTGATGATTACTTGAATAAAGTTATTTAATCATGAGCATATCTTAAAGGGCATATGATGGTTCTTAAGAATGCAAATATAGAAGATTTTGACAATGTGGTCAAGTGTAATATTTTAAAATCTATGATGGGTAGAAAATATGTTTCAATACTAGCAAATAATAATCTTGTAGTAGGAAATCCAGCTATAAATTCTCCAGATATATTATGAGCTTGGATGAGAGTAAAATATTAGCGAGAAACTATTGAAAATCAACAATTGGCTATTCAAAGATTGACTTAAGAAAGATATCAGCTCTACAATACTCCTAATACCTATGAAGCCAGAATTTGACTACTATTATTAGGAGTAGCAGACAATGATGTACAAGTTTTAGGATTTCTTCAAAGTTATTTAACAGGCAATTTTTATACTTGGATGAGAATTGTTAATCCTGCAGGTATTAATACATTTTTCATTGAACTAAAAAATATGTGGCTAGAGCATAGGCAAAATTTGGGTAGAAGAATCTTAAAGAAATCAAGTCAAATTGCCAATCAAGTCCAAGCCTTATCTAGTATAAATCTAGTATTCTATTCTTTACCACTAGTTACTTCAGCTCTTCAATAGCAAGGAATTTCTTTAGAAGATATGCAAAAAGCAATCCAGAATACACTAGCGCAACAAAAAACTAAAAACCAGATATTAGTAAAGAAAGTTACAGAATTAGAATCTCAAATGCTAAGCAAACTGCTCCTCAAACTGTTGAACTAGTTAGACAGCCAAGAGGTCTACCATCTTCATTACAAACAGAAGAAGGTATAGAAAATTATCGCTTATTACAATTCTTAAATAATTTAGATATATTCAGTACAGAAGATTTAGAAAGAAATTATTCTATAAAACCTTTTCAAAGACCTTGCCCTCAGCAACAAAACCAATCTGTGAGAATAGATAGAATAGAATCGAAAGTAGATGAAATTGGTCAAATAACATTTCAATTTGGAAGAATGATACTTGATAATCAATTCAAAAAACCTGTAGCTAAATCAAATTCAACACATCGATACTTTCCTTCTATAATACCTTCCCAACCCCAATGTGCATCTCCTGATTCAGATGATATTAAGGATGGTGAAGGTAGATATAATAAGGAAGATAATATATGGGATGCTTCATCTCAGTTAGAAAAAAAAAACAGGTATTACTAGTAGATAATAAGTCACATATTAATGCACAAAGTGCACTTACTATGAAAGATATGATACCAAAAACTTATGATTAACTAATGAATTCATTATCACTAGCAATACAAAGAATATGTAAATCCAACTAGTCTTATAAAGTTCAGGAAGAAACTAATGAGTGGTTTTCATCAATACAATATCTGTATAGCAATATAAATGATTTAATGATCTCTAATAGTTTTTTAGATCCAGGTAGTAAATTTAGCACTATTAATAATGCAACTATTGAAATGCTTGAGTGGGAAAATAATAAACAATCTGATTTTGCTATAAAAAGTGACAATTCGAAACATATTACTGAATCATTGGGATGGATTACGGATATTCCAATCTCTATAAAAGATAAGGCAAGAAACATAGTTATAGTTTTAGGGAATTTTGTACATATTGATAATGATGAGCCCAAACCAATGTCTTGTTTAGGTATGACATAGATTAGAAAAGTTCAAGGTATTCTTGATCCAAATAAAAATCAATTCCAAATGAAATTACATAGAAAGACTTATACTATCCCAACTTTTAGCAATGTCCTAGTAGTGAAGGATCTGCTAAAAAAGAAGCAAAAGGTAGTTCCTTGGGAATCCTCCCCGAATGATTCAGCCCAAATTTCCTCTAGTTTGACTAGTGAAAATAATTTAAAAAAAAGTGCAAAGAGCTTGAAAAGCGACTCATAAAAACTAAAAAGTGGCTTGATATGGCTCTAAATATAATTAAGGTTTTTGCAAAAAGATGTTCTCAATTTACTGAGACAAAGATAGAAGAATAAGAGCTAATCTTTTAGTATCTTTTATTAATTTTTCAAAATCAGATTCTTATCTAGATATATCATCTTTGGAAGAATTGGTTATTTTATTTTTTTCTATTGGAGAAGATTTACCTTTTGCCTTTATACTAATCTTTTGTTTTTAACTAACCTTATTTTTTCATTTACTAGTTACTGTATTTAGCCTTATATAAGAATTTGCACCATCTTTATCATCTCTAGGATACTCTATATGAATGATCTTATCTTCTTGTATATTAGTAGAAGAGGTATCATGCTCAGTACTTACCAGCTGTAAAGATTCCTGGTTATTTTTTGAAATCTGATCAGAGATGCTAACAGATTCTAAGATTTTATGCTCCTCCTCAGTTGGTTTAGAAGGTCTTTGATTATTAATGATTTTTTGATATGTTATTGCCTCTAAATGATGTTTTTTACACATAATATGTCAAGCATTTAGAATATTATTCTAAGCATTTCTGATTTTTTCAATAGCTTCAGATGACAAGTGGGTGATATCTGATCTAAAAAATTTATAAGTACAGGTTGATAGTTTTTTTACTCATAATTTGTTAATAATAAATTTATATAATACTAATAAAAAACTTGTAAAAAATTTATTCGCAACCTATTTGGCATTGGTCTAATATTGGTTTGATATTAGTTTGAAATATAAAGAAAATTCATTTCCTTTATCATGTAGCTTGCTATAATCATGATCCAAATAGGGTTGAGATATATATAGTTTAAATATCATATTTGTCTTAAACTGATTTATTATTAGTTTGATATCAGTTTGATTCTGGTTTCCTTTCTCCATATTTGAAGAAAAATATATATATATAAATAATTTACACCAACCACTTTTGCCAAAAAATTTCTGATACCATCTCAAAAAATTACTAAGCAAAAAAATATATCTACTTTCAAGTAAATTTATATAGCAAATCTGTATATGCTGAATGAGATAAATGCTAGAATAGCTCTGGTATCTGGCAATAAACTTGGAAGTATTCCACCTAATCAATATCTACCTAGCTGAACAGAACTTGAAAATCAGCTTGCTTGCACAAATCAAGATCGAGAAATTGCTATAGAGTGTGGCAATTGACTTGCTAATAAATGCTCTGTCTTGGATAAAAACAATAAATGCATACAATGAGATCTAAATCAATCTAATAAAGATAAAGAGAAACTTTCCAAGCATATCTACCAACTTATAAATAAGGTTAAGCAATTACACTCAGAGTTAGATACTCTAATATCCCAAATTACTCTTAAGAATATTTCTCTTAATGAATATAAAAACAAGATTTGTACAAAACTAAAAGAGATAAAGGCTCTTCAGTCTAAGATAAAAGCATCAGAGATGAGACTACATCAGCAAATTTAATAGGGCATAATATTGCGCAATAATTCACGAAGCATAAGAACACCGTAATATTACGTAATAACTTTCGCAATATTGCAAAATATAAAATTACGAAATATTACGTAAGATTATTATGCAATATTACGCTAGAAATAATGCAATATTACGTAAAATAATTCGAAATAATGCAAAACAAATTAAGATAATTAACTACGAACAATGAGTGTAAAATAATTCAAAATAATTTGAATTATAATAAAAGTGATTGATATAAATAAAATAATTAAAAAT
>CAJVPU010000550.1:0-16880 GCA_910591775.1 Dentiscutata heterogama | reverse complement strand
TTAGTATTCTAAAGTTATTTTGTTATATATATAAACTTTGAACTGAACTGAACATGTTCATGAACTTTGAACTGAACTAAACTGAACTTGAACTAATTTAAAAAGTTCAAAAATTGAATTAAACTGAACTGAACTGAACTTTATTTTTTAAAAATATTCAGTTTAGTTCAGTTCAGTTTTTGAACTGAACTTGAACTTGATAAAAGTTCAGTTCAGTTCAGTTCATAGGAACCCTAGGATGTGCTAGGTCTGGGTATGATGTGCTTGGTGGTATTAGTGTTGCCAGTTAGGGGTGTAGAAATAGTAGTGGTTGAGTATAGGTCTGTGTTGTTGTTTGTATCACTATTTACGGTAGTGCTACTGTTTGTTTGGTTACTAGCTAAGTCATATAGTGCCACTAGTTTCTGAGAGGTAATAAGTGTAAGTTGTGTTTGCTACTACTTTTATTAAATTCATTATCAGACTCAATTTGTATAATAGAGTTGTATAGAATTCTTAGCAGGTCTGGAATACTTTTGGCTTTGGTATATAGTTTCATGTTGCTTTCATATACATGTATAGTTGTATTAAGATCACAGATGTGAGTTGATTTAGGGAGCTTGGCACTAATGATGCCAATGTTGTTTTTGTGTATAGTGAGGTCAAAGAGGACTGATTGGGTAATATCTTTGTGTTTGCAGATCCATTGTGAGGGGTAGTTTGCCAAATTTGGAATTCTTTCTAATTTGGTAATATTGATATAGAAGAGGAAGTCATTGGCATGCTTGGGGATAGAGAAGCTAATAGTAAAGGTGAGTTTAGTCCAGTCTTTTATAGTAATTTCGATGAAATTTTTTGTGTATTCTATTTTTGGAGTTGGTGGCTTTGTATTTGTTGTGTTATTACTTGGTTGTGCAGGCTTATGAGACATAGAATAAAAGCCAAAGAGGCTAGAAAAGCTTTCTGAGATCATATTTTCAGGAGAAGGCTGGGGCTTGGCAAGATGAGTTGTTTGATATTTCTTGATATTTTTGTGTAAAAGGTTGATAGTACTTTGTTTTGGGCTGTTTGAATCTTGAGGGTCCTTAGAATCGCTTTTGCAGAAGGACGAAAAAACTGATTTTTTGCTGTTTAAAGAGTTTATTGCTAATAACTTGATAGGGTAAGGCTTTTTCTTTAAAAATATATCTCTTTTAAATGCTTTTATAAATGCTAAATAACTTTACTTAGGAGCCGGATATCAATTTACTTAGTAAGTTTCAAGGTATTGTTATGAGAAAATTTTTTCTTCTTGTTTCAATTTGGTAAAAGTGATCTATGGGAAGAGTTATATACAAGAATTTTTAATATTAATTAGAATTTATATATAAATTAAATAAAAATATTTATATAATTTAAAAAAAAGTTTTTCCTCTCTTTTCCTAAACTAGCTTTGAGCTTTTAAATTTCTTTTGTAATTGTGGCTAGTGGGTTCTCTTCTTGGATAAAAGTAAGGGTTTTACTCTTCTGCCCAGATCTAGGTGGAAAAAATTGTGAAGGAAGGAGGATGCGATCATGATCGGCTGCAAGGTCCAGTCAGTGAACCCCTTCAGCAGGTAGTCCTAACGTAGGGGGGAGACAAACTCTTGTTTTGGCAGATCACGGATAGGTACCCACGGTAACCGGACGAGTTGTATTTTAATTTCAAGGTAATAATACCGGAGGTAGTAATAGCATTTGATAATGTAACTACTTTATTTCTAAATAAAATACGACATGATCGCTGAATTTTAAAAAAAAAAAAAAAATTAGACAATATATCCAACTGCAACGATCACTCTTGACAACGAAGAACCTTTCATCACAATAAAAAATAAAACCTGGCCCACACTACAAAAGATCGTACTTACTGCAATCCTAATCTGTCTTACAATCTTATCAAGTGAAACTATACTAACTATCTATACTAACTTCAAATACCTAAAACAAACAAGTCTAGATCAAATTACCATGCCAATCAACAACAAAAAACTAAGGAAAAGTAACTTTGCCACATACCTACAGAGCATAAATACTCTAACACTTATTAAATTTACAACAATAAAAATTGAAACAATAATAGCAAAACAAACAACTACTATTCTACCAATCTTCACTGAATTCAATCTATCAAAGATATTATCTAATACTTTCACTCCATATCTAATATCTTGCAACCTATTACACCCAATAAAAAAAACAATAAAAGATATACATAGAGCAAAGAGGATAAACTCCTAGATACACCAAAAATGGATTCAATCATAGTCCAAACACAACTCAGATATAAACTGACAACTAATCTATGAATGCATAAACTTTGAAGATAAACCACTAGTCAAAACAACTTGCCCAACAAAAGCAAAAATCAGATTCTTCAAGATTAAGTTACTAACTGACAAACTATCAACACTCTTTAATCTGCATAACAGATACCCCAACAGACACAACTTAGCAATATGCCCATGATATCACAATAACAACATAGAAGACTCAGTATACTGGCTAACCTGTAACACAAACACAACAACAATCCAATAAATTATACAAGATGTAATAAAAGAAATAGACCTGCAGCAAGGCAATAATACCTACTAACGCCTTATAACTAACTTTATAAACAAACATATAAATAAACAAATTCCTATCGGGGTCATAACTATAGATACTTTATTTTTGATAAGCCAAAATATATTAACAACTAACAACACTACTAGGCTCCACCACTACATAATAAAGAAAATTTATGACCAAATATGGGTTCCATCAAGAATAAGTATACATGATCACAATAATACAACATAGCGATCACCTACACAAAACTACCCAAAATTAAACCAAACACCCACAATAGCACAAAATCACAATAATAATAATCTAAACAATACCTCTAAACAACAACTAAATTACAATAGATGGTTAACTAACTATATAGAACACAATCACTTCCCAATACAAATAAATAACATAGTTTAGAGGTTACGACCTATCTAGCTAAAATTTAGATTTGGAGTAAATTAGCATAGCTTTAGCTCTATTCTCTCTTCTACAAAAGATTAATGTATTATTTATAAGAAATTGTAAATTATATGTTAACATGAAATAAAGGAACGAGGAAATGATCTTTTTTTAAAAAAAAAAAAAAAAAAAAAAAATATTTTATATTATTAAATTTTCATTTATTTAAAAAAAAAAATAGATATAGTTAGTATAAGCAACAAAGTTAGAAAAATATAATACAGTAATAAGTTATACAACAGATTGGTTGATCTTTAGTATAACCGAGCAATATAGAAATACTATAAAATTATAATATAAATAAATAACTATTTAACTTAATTTATACAAATTTGGGACTAGTTAGGGTTAGGGTAAGGGTTATAGTGTATATTAAAGTTAGATTAGGGTTAGGGTTTGTGTTTTTTTATATTATAATCTTATAATATTTTTATATTGCCTAGTTATTCTAAAGAAGATCCAACAGATTTAATTTTATTAGTTTCTAAAAATTGGTTTTTGATTTTGTTGTATTTTATCTAATATGTTATTTCAATAATTTCTATTGTAGGGGTCATTTATAACAGATTGCTAATCTCTTATGAGTGTTAGAGTAGGGCGTGTTACAAAAGTGGTAGCCAGAGGATTTAAATAGATAACTTCCTAGTTGGGTTATAGGTATAGCAGCTAGTATGAAACCTTGGGCAGACTACTTAAATAAACAACCAAAAGTTGCATATATAGCTAGTCATACTCTCGTTAGAAATAACTAGAAAGCTTAAATAAATAATCTTCTAGTTAGATTGCAGGTATAGCAGCTAGTGTAAAACCCAGGCAGACTATTTAAATTAGACACCCAAAAGGTGCATGTGTAGCTAGTTATATCCTTGTGAAATAGATGTAATATTATAACTACCTGAATAAAGCTTATGCTAATGGACTAAGTGGTTATCTTAATATTAAAAAAAAAAAATTTCCATTGTAGTAGATTATTTATCAAGATCTTTCTTTATTCATAGATTTTATAGTTGTGAATTAAAATAAGCATTTGGAGATAGTTCAGTAGCCATGTAAAATCAATTAATATAGGCTCTAAATCTGATTGGCTAATTATTATAATATGTAAAAGAATTTAGTAAAGAAATCTAGAATAATTCTATTGATAATCATTTCTAAATATAGTGTGATCATCAATCACCAAATATGGTAAAATCCCTGACTGTATTACCTGGGAGCATAGAGGGCTTTAATTCTGATTGGTCAATCATTAAATGTATTGTTATATATATATTGCATATATCATCTAATTTTAAACGAATTGTATACCATAAAAACAAATTGTAGAATGAAACTGAATACATATTCACAAACTACACTTCTCACATTATATACAGTAAAAATAATTCAGAGAACAGAGAAGTAATTCAGAAGTTAGCTATGGGGTGTATTTTTGTCATATAGGCTAAAGCAATTCAGTAATCGGCAAGGTAAATTACACTTTGGCTAATAAGTGTTACTATTTTTTTTTTAATTTACAAATAATGAATCAAACAGTATTGCTAATAGTTGTTACTTATTAAATATTTTTTCTGAGTATAGATTACTCGATCAAGTTTTAAGAGTTATAGCATATTAAATATAGAGTAGTATAGAATATGCGCAATGTTTCGTAGTTAATTTTGTTTTTTTTATGCATACTGTTTATACTCTTTATAAGCATATATTCTACTTATTAATAATTGACGTTCTATAATTTATTATATTACGTATTATTTTGGTAAATTATTTAACTGTACGTACTATATAGTAGCAAGCGAGTTAGTCAATAAAGGTTATCTACATATGTAATTGTAACAATAAATTGTTAAGTTTAAAGATGTTATTTTTTTTAAAATTAAGTTTAACCAGATGCACAATTGATAATAACTATTGGGATTCGTGCATTAAATATTATCATTATGAATAAAAAATTTATAATTTTAATATTCTTTTATTAACGAATTTTTTACTTTGAACTTATTTTCTATTAGCCAATCAAATTTTGTACGTCACAAAATGATCTACAAAAAATTAGCCAATCATAATGAAAGCCCTCTATGCTCAGCCAATCACTGATGTTTGTTTACATCGGGTAAAATAGGATTGTTAAACACATTTATCGAATGTAAACAAAACAACAGATTCCAGCAGTAAAATTGTGGCGGCGATTTTGTCCTTTACAATGTATACATCAAAATTTATTCGTAGAGTTTTGAAAGAAACATTTACTTAACTCTTTAAAGATGAAATATTGCGAATGTATGCCTTTTCGAAATATTTATGAACCTTGAGGATTATCGTAAAAGCTTCATGCCTTCTTGTAAATCGTCAATGGTGTAAAAACATCATACCAACATTATGGAGCAAATTTCTCCCTTTTAATACAGTGCGGGAATCCTTAAACCAACATATAAAATACATAATTTTAAAAGTTTATAAATAAAAAACTAATATATTTATAAATTGAATCTCTTCGTAAAATAATAAAATATAAACCTAAAGAAAAAGTTTACGAAGTTTATTTTTTTAATTAATTAATATTTAATAGTTATATTCCTTTGAAGTATCATAACAAAAATTGGGCCACATATATAAAAACATAATAAATTTTCAAAAAATATAATAAAATTTCAAAAAACATAATAAAATTTTAAGCTATTAGTCAATCTGAATTTAGTATTTTATCTCAAATTTGGCCACTTTTAATAAATGTTATTGGTTTAACGATGCCCGACTGTTATAAAAAAATTTATAAGAATATGCTTTTTAGAATTAAGTGACGAAGAACAAAACCAATAATATCATTTGAAATAATACTTCCAAATGACTCAAAACCACTATTTGACACTAGTTACATTAGAAACATTGAAGTTTCTACCAGCATATTAGCAATCGAATCATAAATTGGCTTAATTATGAAGGGCGTGGGTCACTTAGTTCAATTTATTATTCCGAAGATCTATAAATGTAATTCAAACAAACAAATTACAATGTTCTACGAAAAAATAAGAAACTTAATTGTTTAAAAATTGATGAATTCATTGATGATAAGATAATAAATTTATTAGTTAAGATTCTTGATAAAAATATGTTTCTACTTCATTAAAGTTTTGGAATAACCGACTTGGTTTTAAAAAATGGAAGGCATTAGCAAATGCAATTCATAAAAATACTACATTGATCTTTTTAGCTTTATAATATTCAACTTGGTTATAGTGGAGGGAAAGAATTTGCAGAAGCTCTTTGTAGGAACAATTCTTTGTCATTTCTAGAACTTTGTGCTGGCCTACTTTATACTGAAGGAATAGCGTTAGCCTAAGCTCTTTATAAAAAATTCTATGTTAACCCATTTTAATCTTGAAACGAATAATTTTGGTCCAGAGGTGGCAGTTACGTTCTTTATAAAAATATCGTTTTAACTATCCCAAAAATTTTGGAATAGTCGTATTGGATTTGAATGAGGAAATGCGCTAGCAAAAGTTTTTCATAAAAACAATGCTTTGACTCATTTGGTGTTAAACGGTAATCACTTGGCAAAAGATCTTTGTAAAAATAACATTAATTTCATTGAGCCTTCATAATAATCAAATTGGGTCTGAAGAAATAAAAGCAATAGTTGACGCTCTTTGTAAAAACTCTACTTTGATATTCTTAGACCTTGGTGATAATCGACTTGACTCTAAAAAAGGAAAGTATTAGCTAATGCTTTTGTAAAAATACTTCTTTAATTTATTGAATTTTTCAGAAAATTCACTTGACTTTCAAGGAGGAATAGCGTTAGCAGTGGTACTTTATTTAAATACTCATTAGAACTTTATAATAACCAAATAAGATAGCACTTTCTTATATTTGATTGATAATTTGCTTATAAAAAATTTGAAATTTAGGGACATTGATGAAAATTTATTATAATTTGTAATATTATAAATATTAACCATATATCTTATTTGATTTATTCAAACATATTCATTCCTCGTTGAGCTAAAACCGTGACTAGAAAATTTGGTTAATGCTTAATACGTGAAATTGATAATAAAGGGAGATAACATTAAAGAATTTGTCATAAAAATTTCAGTCGTCTGATACGGTGTGGCGCATATATGTGGCTTAATCAATAAAATTACAGAAAAAAGTTATGCCATATCAATATAAAACCCCTAAGTGCAACTCTACAAATTTATATAAATTACTATATATTTATAAATATATAGTTTACAGATTTATAAATATATAGTTTACAGATTTATAAAGTCAGCACCATTGCTTTTACATCCAAATAGATGAATGAAAACGGCATTAATATGACTTTTTTAATCAATAATAATGCAGGCAGGGATGTGTATTTGTCTATCAAAAAAATTCCTTGTAAATTTTAATATATAATACAGCTATCCTAATTTAAACTAGAATGGTTTATCATTCGACCTTTCACTAACCATAAAGTGACTAGATTGATTATTTTGCTTTATTCGGCTGTTTAATTTTCACTTACAATATATGATTGGCTAAAATTCATGATTTCATCTTCGCCACTACATATTGGGCTACTTTTTACATTTTGTATATAATGTAAAATAAATTTGAGGACATGATGAAATCTTTTCATCAAGCGTTTTACGCACATAAAGATAATCACGATGTATCGAATTGTTTTTTGAAAGATGGTTATACAAAAAATTTAACTTACACAAGAGAACACCAGGTTACGTTGGGAAATTTAAGCCTTAAATATTAGTAGGTATGAATTATAACAAATTAGTAAAAGTAAAATGACCTAATCCCAATCATATTTAAGAAATATCATAGGGACTGCAATGCTTTAACCGCATAAAATTTGCCTCATAGTTTAGGCTGAATGATACAATATTTATTGTTAGCCCAAAATTTTCGAAAATAAACTTTTAAAAGTTCTAACTCTAAATTTTAATTTATTACAAATAAATAAATAAAAATACAGGACTAAAAAAATACCCCAAATTTCAAATTTTCATAATAAATAATCAAAATTTCAGCTTCATCCATCAAATAAGTATCAGCGAATGTAGTAAATTCGCTTTTTCAACGATTCATTCCCTTTAATAAACAATCTTATAGGAAAATATGATTATTTTAACGCATTTTAAGTTTGGAACTATATTCCTTGTTTTTAATATATTTTTATTATATCATTTGGCTTCTGCTCAGTGGAAAAAAATATTAAGCCGTGACGCTTTTCTTGACATAAAATTACATTAAAAGAACCAAATTTTTGTGATAAAACTGTTCAACAGGTTTATGAATTATTTATTTAAATAGCTTTAAAATATTGAATCTTTGATTTTTAATTTTATATAAATTTTAAATATTAATATTCGGGATATCTTGATGTTAATAACCATAAACATTTATTCTTTTGGTTTTTCGGATCGAAAATAAACCTCAAGAAGATCCTATTCTTCTTTGGGTATGTAATTACAATTCTTCAAGTACATTTATTTGTTAAATATTAATTAAAATATCTTAATGGTGGCTCAGGGTTTGATACATTTTAAAGCTTTACGTATTTTATAGCAATATAAGGATGTATTAGAACTGTACAGTACATATGTTTCTCAAAATTTTATCTGGCCAAAATTAGTAAATTAATGCTGGTGTTACGATAATTTGGGCATATACATATGTACAATTTGCTCCAGTCGTAAATTTGAATTGAGCTATGTAGCATTTCTATATAAGGCCAGACCAACTTGATTCTTCGTTTAACATAACACAAAACAACTGTAAGAATGGGGGCATTGAAAAAAAACACAAAAATATCAATGCTACAATTTTATTGGTTGATTTTATATAAGTTAGTTATATAAAATTTAAAAAATTGAGGGGGGCAAATACTATTAATTACTATTAATGTGTATTGGGTTCATATAAATTTTAAAAAATAGGCGGGAGGGGTCATGTTAAACGAAGAATCAAATTGGTCTGGCCTAATCGAGTGAAACTAGTGCTCGGCAAAATCAAACAAAAACTTAATTCTCAAGTTTTGAATCTATCGATTTACAGTATTATGTTTTAATTACAAAATCTATTTTTACTCTAATCTGACTTTAACCTTTTTGATAAGTTACCACGAAATCTAAAGTAAGATCGGACGCCTGTTAGATTTATATATTTACTAAAAATAAAATTTGTATTTATTGCTCAATACTGTAAATTGATAGATTCAAAAACTCGAAAATCAAGTTTTTGTTTGATTTTTCCGTGCACTAAGCGAAACTCGATTGCCAAGATGGTTGAAAGTTAATGTGTTATATCGTTGTTACAATGCTACTTTTATTTTATAATCAGGGAACTTATAAAATATACTTTATTGATGTGGTCATTGAGACTTTTTATACATTTTAGATCCTTACAAGGTCGAATTTAAAATTTCTAGTTAAAAAGCCGATAATTCATTAATTTTTGGGCGCATATTTCCACCTATCGGAATAATATACTTCTGATAGGCCTATCAGATATCCGATGCTTTTTTCAAATAGGTAGAAATACACGCCGAAAATCGAGCCACCAGCTTTTTAACATCCGTATTCTACTGATATCTTACAGAAATCTTATAGATAAACTAACATATAAAATTAATATTTGTTAAATAATCCGCCAATTGAGTTATATCCTGATATTGCTGTATTGTTATTTTACAATTAATTAAATTAATTATATTGCTAATTGCATATAACAGAAGTCCTTCTTTAAAAAAGGTTATTCTTTGAAATTGGTCCTTATTCTGTAAGCCTGGAGGAAATAGCACAACTATTATCAACAATACAAATTACAATATAAAATTATTTAATAGCCAACCAATACAGGGTATTCTTATGGTGACGATGTATTTGATACTAAAACTGTTGCAATTGGTGTATACACATTTTTACAAATCTTTTTCCAAGAGTTTCATAAATATGCTGTTTTGGATTTCCATGTGACTGGTGAATCGTAAGCATTAAGATTGTTAAGATTATTGATATTGTTAATATTGTTAATATAGTTTAGATAAAATTACAAATTAGCTAGAATCGTTTGTATATATTATTAACAGGTATGCTGGACATTTCATAGCCGCCATAGCCTTTGATATAAACAAATATAATCATGCAAAAAAAAAGATGTTTATTCATATCAGTCTTGAATCCATCTTGATTGGAAATGGTTGGGTGTACCCTCTAGTGCAATATAACTACTATCCAACTATGGCCTATGAGTCATTTTATGGACCAATAATAAATCAATCTTCATGTCATCAGATGAGAAAAGATTGTAAAAAATGTATTAAGTTAATTGGAACATGTTATGCTTCAAAAAACTAGAACAGATTGCACAAATGCTACCAAATATTGCAGTCTTAAAGTGTTGCGACCTTTTGAAATGAATGGTATAAATACTTTAGATGTAAGAAAACCATGTAATTATACCCGTATTTCATGTTATCTAATAGATTACAGATCGAGATATATTTAAATCGTGAAGATGTTAAGGCTGAATTGGGTGCTAATCCTTTGTTGGTCTATCAACCTCATAACATAACTGTTCAAGACATCTTCTTGAATAATGGTGATGAGTAAGCAATCAAAAATTTATAAATTAATCTAAAGATTTTGCGGCTAAATGTTCTAAAGTATATATATGTTTAAAACACTTTATTTTTTTTAATTTAGGATTCTTTCCTCTCACATATACATTCCGCCACTCTTGGAAAACAATATTCGAGTTTAATATATGCTGGTAATTCTATAAATAAGCTATTTGATTAAAATTTTCTATTAATTTCATAAATTTATTTTTATAGCCGATGCTGACTATGTTTGTAATTGGGTTGGTAAGTGTTTACTATTAAACCTATATATTATTTCAGAACAATCACTGTATAAGTGGTCTCTTTAATGAGAAAATATGTCTATTAATTAAAGCTTTTAAATTTATTATATCGAGAGTTATTTTGAGAGAATTTTATATAGACTAGTTTTGAACTTAATTCTACTATGATTAATAATTATTTTTTATTCGGGTGTTGATGCATGGACAAAAGCACTTCGAGTGGTACCAAAGGCTTTAATGATGTTAAAATTACTTCTTGGATAACAACTTATGGTAGTTATTCTGGAAATGTTAGAGCCTTTAAGGGATTTACATTCTTGAAAGTTGCACTTGGTACCACATGACCAATCAGTTTCAAGTTTAGATTTCTTTACAAAATGGATTTTCAAAAAGGACTTGTAAATTGGCTTGAATCCGGTCAAATGGTGTAAATTCTAATATTTTTATATATGTTCATGGATCAATTATTTATCAAAAATGGTCTACCAAAAAACTGGCTTAATGTTTAGAGTCGATTTCATTAAATAAAATTGATTATATAATATATTTATAGATTTAATTAATAAAGATAAATATGATTCAAGTTTCTAGTCCTAATTCTACCATTTATTTATAGAAGATAAATACAAACATTGACAAATTTATTTAAACGAATATGGACTCAGTTTTTTATATGAGACACTAATCAACTAAAATTAATATCTATAAGATTAACGCTTATAGAATCAGGGTTGTTGGCAGCAACTTATCATGGTATTTTACAACTGGGATTAAATCGCCACCTAAAAAATTCAGATCATATGATTTGCATTTTTCACATATTTCAAAAATTAATATACTTTTGTATTTGCTATTTTTTATGAAAAATTTTACTAATAAGCATCGTATATGATATAATTGATACAACTCACTCTCATTTATGGACTCTCATTATAGTGAAAGATTCGATATAGTGAGGAATATTTGAATTCCGGATTATTAAACTCCAACGCGATATATGAGTACATATAGTGAAGAATTTTTTTGTATATCGCGATTATTAAATCACATGATCTGAATTTTTTTAGGTGGCGATTTAGCCCCGTTTTAAATTACTGGTACAGTAAGCTACAATAAATTTTTACAAATGCTTACTTTGAAAAGCGTGACTATTAGAAAATTTTCTGATTATAAAATGCTAAAATAATTTCTACAGTATAATATTTCATTCAAATAATTCCAACACATAAATTAACTATGGAATGATAAAAGAGATGAAACAGGGATTAAATATAGTTAGCAGTAGAATTAATTTGGCAAATCAATACGATTGAGCCGTAATGCCCGTAATGTCGCAATGCATTACGACCAATGTTGGTCATTTTTATAAGTCCAGTAATTTGAATTGTAATTGGACTTATATATTTCCAATTGGAATCTATAAGTCCAATGTTCCAATTTATAGTCCAGTAACAAAGTTAGTCCAATTGCCCAATACTGATTACATTACGTCAGTAATACCGTAAAGCTGTTGTATCATCTAATATTAATTTTCAAAAATTTCATATTTGATGTCTAGTCAATAATGATTATTTTCAAGATGTCATTATAAAATTCCTTAAACATTTTACATATAATCAAGATTATATAGTGCCTGATCCATTAATTACGCATTTCCAAATAGAAACAAATTTTTGAAAACTTCCTGGTTTTAAATATTCAGTTGAGTTTATATTCAGGTCAACAAACTTTTAATAAAATGAGATCATCTCACCATTTCATGTGAGTCGTGCATGTGAGAAATATATATAGTAGGTTTATCTCGCGCGAGGCACATATCTACACACAACATAAGCATTATAATAATTATTGTTATAGTATCAGTATCGCAATATTACGGCACTACGGCATATAATATTTACGGCATTTAGATATTACGGCGTAATTCTACCGCATGGTGAAATCCGTATTGCCAACTATAGGAATGAAGTATGTCCAATACCTGTATTAGCTAAAAACTGAATAATTTTACGTAATAAGATGGATGATAATATGTTATTACTTATCAGTTATTATCAGTTATATACGTACGTAACTGAATTTTTTTTTATGCAGCTTTGATATTTGCAAAATGCGATAAACTAAGCTTAAAACCATGTCATTCAAATGAATCGTAATAAGTAATAATCAGCAGCGATAAGCAGCAGTTAATGATCATACGTAAAAATAGGTGTGTAAGGGGCCACCTCTACTTATAATAGCACGTTTTTATTTACGACTTATAATTTGTACGTGTGAAACGGAGCACATTAATTCATTGTAAGAGTTGCATTTTTGATACATCTATATAATATGTACAGACTTTAGTGCAACAAACATATACTTTGTTCTGGTCGCACGATGCCAAGTTTACTATTCTTGTTATTCATACTTATTTTACCGTAGAAGTTGTTGATCAACTAAATAGTATTGAATTATTTCACAATACAGTATATATTTTATTTCACAATACAGTATATATTGTAACCATCGTAAGGGAGAGCTTGATACGTCGTGCCGAGTTAGCTCTGTTAGAAGGTCACATGAGCTTGGCAATAAATTTTAGAGTGCCTACAATATAATTAGAGCGCCTGCGCTAATAATTTAGCGCTTACGCTATCTTTTTAGCGTGGACGCCAAAATTTAGAGCTGCGTAATTGTAACTTGCATTAGTACATAATAATGCCAAAATTACTAAAGGTAAGATCAACATGGCTATGATAGTACAATTATGGAAGATAAGTGACGACTCAAAGAATTTAGACAAATACGGAAATGAAGAGACATGGGTACGTACGTACGTACGTATTCGTTACGTACGTACGTATATGGTGCTTAGTGATCAATTTTCAAATTAGCGTAATTACTTTTTATATAGATCCGTCTAAAGGAATGATAAATAAATATTTAAATCTGTAGTATATAATTATTATTTGAATAAACAGTCATTACAAAAGGCATGGTAGTGACTATAGAGAAGTGGTAAAAGAATAATGGTGGAAAAGCAACTTTAAAAATATTAAAAACGCATGTAAGCAACACCCTACAATAACCGAACAATTAGAAGTTTCATGAACGCTTTAGGTATATATGCAACTATTAAAGTTAAGCTCCCACGGATTACCCGCTTTTACTTGTATGCAATATTAACAATAGTAAATTATACTATTAGTAGTACTAATGCATTAAAAAAAGTGTTTTTTATGTATTACATTATCATTCTGGTCGGTCAGATTTAGGTCATCACATGCGCTACTGCGTGAATAGACGCCCTCGATAATTAAACACCTTTCGATAAGTTACACTGTTAGTTTTAAGTACTGTACGAATCAGTACATACGCCCGTACTTATGTACATACGTGTATACGTATATAGCTTGAGCATTACCAGTAGCAAGTAATTTGTGCAACAAATAAGCAAGCCCCGACTTCGTAAGAATTATAAATACAGTAGCTGTAAATCGATAGTGATAAAAATAAAAATCATTCTTTTTTCAAAAAAAAAAAAAAAAGATGATTGCATTACCAAATGAATGCCTTTTTGAAATATTTATTAATCTTAAAGGTCGCTATGGAAGCCTACATTCATGCCTTCTTGTAAACCGTCAATGGTGTAGAAACGTTGTATCTATATTATGGAGTGAATTAAATATATTTGAAAATAAAAACCTTATAAGAACCTGCCTTTTGGCATTAAACGCTGAAGAACAAGCATTATTAGTACCATTTAACATATTTTTTCCAAATTATCCAAAACCATTATTTGAATACACGAATTATGTTGTGACTATTAAGATTTATTCTGATGAAGGAATTTTAAGGTGGCTTAGTCTTTCTAAAAACGATTTAAGGTCTACGAATATTGTTAGAGAAATTAAATATGCTTTCACCATAATGTTTCTGCGAAAATGCGAAAATCTTAAAAATATAATTATCGGTGGTGCCATTTATGATAAAACGATAAATTTATTAGCCGAGATTCTTAATAAAAGCTCAAGTCTGACCTCTTTAAGGCTTTGGAATAATCATCTTGATTCTGAAGGAGTGAAGATATTGGCAAGTGCTCTTTGCGAAAACAACACGTTGACTATCCTGGAAATTCATAATAATAAACTTGGTTTTAAAGGTGGAAAAGCACTAGCAGAATCTCTTAATAAAAATCACGCTTTGACCTTTCTAAGTCTTAAAGGAAATGGTCTCTGTACCAAAGTGGGAAGTATGTTTATGATGGCTCTTTATAAGAATACTACTTTAACTTATTTGCACTTTGTTAATAATTATCTTGATTCTGGAGGAGGGAAGGCATTAGCCGAGGCTCTTAGCGAAAATAATACTTTATTCTATTTAAATCTGAGCAATAATATACTTGGATCTACAGGTGGAAATGCATTAATGGAAGCACTTTGTAAAAATAGTACTCTTACTTTTCTAAAACTTAAAAGTAACTCACTTGGCCCTGATGTGGGAAAAACGTTAGCAAAAACTCTTTGTACGAACGCTACACTAACATTTTTAGACCTTAGTAACAACAATCTTGGTTCAGAAGGTGGAAAGGCTTTGGCAAAGGCTCTTTATAAAAATAATAGTCTAGCTCATTTAAAGCTCAATAATAATTGTCTTGGTTTTGAAGGTGGAAAAGCATTAGCAGAACCTCTTTGCGAAAATAAAGCACTAATTGTATTGCATCTTTGGAAAAACCAGATTAGTTCTGGAGGAAAGGCATTTGCTGAAGCACTTTATAAAAACACTACTTTGATTTTCTTAGATATTAGTGATAATCAACTTGGTTCTGAAATAGGTGAATTATTTTTTGAAGCTCTTAACAAAAACACTACTTTAACCACTTTGAGTCTTTATAGCAATCAAATTTGTGATAGAATTTTAAATAAAATTGATAACTTGCTTATAAAAAATAAAAATAATAAAGCTTCAATATTATATAACTAAAATAACTATTTTTATTTTTTATTTTAATTCTTATCAATTTATAAAAATAGTTTAATTATAAAAATATTGTATTGCAAATATATAAATCATATTGGCCTGTTTAGTTTTTAGTTATAAAATCATGCTACAATATCCAAAATTTATCAGTATATTTTTAAAACACACCCTATTTTTAATATCAAATCATTTAAATTGCATTTTAAAATATTTATTTATTTAAATATATAAGCAAATGTGCCAGAATCTGTTATTCAAAGTTTCATCTCATTATCTTTTTGGCTATTTGATATATAGTATACTAGGATTTATAATTATATAAAATCAAAGTTAGAAATAGTTTGAATATTTTTAAATTACAAAAAAATAATTTAAAATTTGTAATATATACTGTATATGCATTTATTGAATTTGCAAATTTTAATAATAAGAATATTTTTTTTTTTTATATAAAATAAAAAAAATTAATAAAATAATTTTAGTTTAATATTATTGTTAGTTAGCATATTTTTGTTGCTAAGGTATTAGCAATATTGTAGATTGGGATTTTTTAAAGTAAGCTTTGATTTTGTATAGTGTATAAGTAATTTTTTTGTATTTAAATAATTATTAGATAATATATATAAGATTTTAGGTTGTTGTTTTAATTTGTATATTAAATAAAAGTATAAATTTTTGAAGAGTTTGTATTGTAAAAAGGTTATTCAAATATATATACACATGAGTATTATTAGAAAAGATAAATAATATATAAATTATTGTTTTGATTTCAAGTTGTGTTATATATATTGGAAGTAAATAGATTAAATTTAATTTGAGTATTATATGCTATAATTCATCTGATTCTAACTTTAATAGAAGAAAAAAGAAAGTGTTGAATAAATTATCTATATAAAAATATAAGTTATTTAAAAAGATATTTAATATTAGTTTATAAAGATTTATAATTTTTTTTAATAGTATAAAAAAGTAATTATTGTGGGTGTGGCGGCCTAGTGAAGTGGTCTAGTCATCACCCCACCAGCGGCAGGTCTAGA
>CAJVPU010000549.1:0-16881 GCA_910591775.1 Dentiscutata heterogama | reverse complement strand
AAAAAAGAAAATTTTTATGTGTGATTAGTAACACCGATACCAGATCATTCCGCTAATACTTGTCACAATTATAATCCAACACCATTTTATTAAAATAAAAATGATGTTGGATTATAATTATAACATGTACTAGCGAAATGATCTGGTATTGTAAATTAATTTTTTTATATGGTTCACACCAGGTAAAAGATCAGTCATGTAACTTTGATGGTTCCTCATGTTAGAAAAGTGGTACAATAAACTCATTCATGATGTGTATATATATTTGTACAAATAAAGTACAAAAATGTGAACCAAGTTCAGGAGTTAGTGCACCACAATACAGCAATAGATTGAAAGAATTTGATCTTTGATTGCCAATTCTATTTTAAAAATACTAAACGAATTTTAAATTTATAATATTAGTT
Source organism: Dentiscutata heterogama (assembly GCA_910591775.1). Lineage (NCBI taxonomy): Eukaryota > Fungi > Glomeromycota > Glomeromycetes > Diversisporales > Gigasporaceae > Dentiscutata > Dentiscutata heterogama. Next base: position 16,474 of record CAJVPU010000549.1, on the reverse strand, counting down.
GCTAATGCTAACACATAAAATTCTTTATGATTACATAAAAAGATTCAATTTATGGGCTTTGCCGACCAAATTCGTGTTTCAATCAAATTCGTATATTTTGATCCATCATTGATAACCCGCAATCTAGTGATTAAATCTTGTTTATTTTGATACCATTTGAATCCTCTCAGTAAGAGGATTTAAATAGTATCAAAATCATCAAGATTGAATCATTATATCGCAACTTATCAATGATAGATCAAGATATACGAATTTGATTGAAACACGAATTTGGTCATAACATTGTTATAAACTAGGAAAATGCGTAGCATTATTAGACCCGGCGCATATCATATGGTGACATAAACGAGTGAATATGCATATTTTGTTATACTAAATTAACAAATTTGAGCATGATGTATCTAAGAGCTTTCGGGAAATTTAGGAAGAGACGCATCAAAAAAGTCACTAATCTTGGTCAAAATGCATCAAAAACGTAATTATGCATAGAAAGTAATAGACCCTCCGCTACGATCCGGGTCAATTACTTTTATAATCCATTTTCTTTATTTTTATTATTCTTATATCCTTTCATTTTTGTTGTACGTACTAATTAAAACTAAGCTTTAACCCTTGTTTGTTTCGAAATATTTCTACTGCAGAATTAAAAAAAATTTATTGAAATGGGAAAATCAACAACTTGTACATTAATGAAGAATCGTATAAACTTTTTCAAAATGTTTGACTAAACCTATAATAAATTAACTTATCAATATATTATCTACTATAGCGAATTAAACTAACACGTATTTACTTCGCACAAAATGCCAAAACAGGATTGTTGATGAAATGCCAAGAAGCATTATTGACGTATTCTAATATAGATTTTCGGAGAATTAATACTCATTCAGCCGACAACTTTGGTACACATTTACGGAGGCCTAAAATTTTATATTTCTACAATAATGGTTTTAGCATTTGTATTAAATTTAATAGTAATGCATTCCGTGCTATAAGAAAATTAAATTTACAATCAAATATGAAGATATGCTTATTGTACTTAAAATTATTTTTGAAGAAAGAAAATTCTGGCTTTGTTATTAAATATCAAGCTCACTTTATTACTTAAAAATTTTTTATATAAAAATTATTTCATTAATTATATTGGTAATAATATAATAGTTATTTATTAATAAAACTCAGACATTATGCACAGTTTATATACATACGTATACCAATTGTATCAAATTTTGTAGCATGATCTGAAAATTGAAAAATTTATAAATTGATTCGGTAATAATTGTATGTCTAATAATCACAGAAGCAACAAGAGACTTGGTTTTTTTTTACAAATAAACCAACACAATCTGTGCAAATTCAATGAGGTCTTTTATTACTATGTAATCAAGAATGATCAAAAAAAATAAAAGAAACAAACAAATAAAAAAAAATTAGACAGAATTTAATGAACAAATATATATGTAAAAAAGTAATATGAATTTCTAATAATTTTAAGTAAAATAAAAGTTTGTGTTATATTGTATTTTTTATATACTAAATGCTAAGCTTTTAAAAAAATTTCCTGGATAAATATATTTTCAATGCCAGGTTATGCTAGATGGCGATTTTTTTTTATATGTAATTTGTCGCAAATATTCCTTGTAATCTGATTCATAAGTTTCTTGTAACTGAATAGTACCTTAAGTTATGCCAGTGGTTCTGGTTTGACGACTTGATGGCGTTTTATAACATTCTTCTGAATAGTAATTATTTTGTGTTATGTAAAGATCTCGTGAATAACTGCTAGTTGGTGTAGAATAAACATCTTGACAAGAATAATATTCAGGCGTTGAATAAACTTCTTGTAGTTGATAGCTTGTTGATGTTGCGTAAATTTTTCGTGATTGATAACTTTTAGATTTTGCTCGAGTTTCTTGCAATTCATAAGTCGTTTGATGTGTGTTTGCTTGCACAAGAGCTTTACTTTCTTTACAACGCCAACACTTTTTGAAATAGCCATACCATACTTTATATCGTGAAGATAGCAATAAGGCATCGTATAGTTTGTCCGTATTGTTTGTCCGTAATCGGTGTTAAATTATAAAATTCATAGTTTGAATGTATTTATATTTCACTGTGACGGAGTGAAACTCCGATATTATCCTGCTTTATGTTGTCAAATGGACTTTCAAACTAGAAAATCAGTTTGTAAATTTTTAGGGCCCAAAAAGGTAAAATAATTACATACGTATAAGGGCCCTGTTTTGGGAAATTTTACTATATCTCATGCAGTGGACGAAATTTGATGGTTTTGATACCATTCGAATCCTCTCGTCAAGACGGATCGAATTTTCTAAAATTGCTAAATTTAAATTACAGGATAACAAGATATCACGATTTAAACAGATTTTAGAAAATGTTGAATAGCTCGTAATCCAGTAATTTAAATTTAGTAATTTTAGTACTATCCGATCAATCTTGACGAGACGATTCGAATGGTATTAAAATCATTAAATTTTGCTCACTGTAACATGAGATATGGTAAAACATTCTAAAATAGGGCCCTTATATGTAATTGTTTTACTTTTTCGGGCCCTTATATGTAAATTCCCAAATTTTTATATAGTAAAATGTGTAACGATAATGTTCATTCACATCAATCTTACTTTATTGACATTGTAGGAATTCTATTAATCAATTGTGAATTTTATTCATTCTATTCTATTGTTCTATTGATTAATTTTTAATAATAAATTATATATTATCGCTGTTTGCAAAATGTTGTATTTGGATCAAATTTTGCAGAGGCATAGGTCATGGTGCAGCCAGAACAAAGTTTATGTAAAATTCTACCAATCAAACCACAGACTCCTATTAAGTAAAAATCTTCTCAGGCCAATTTAACTGTGAAAGCAGTCCAATTTTTTTAGATTCGGGAAATTGAAATTTTGATTTCCAGCCAAGTTATAATCTTCAGTCTGAATTAGATAAATGCTGGCCAATCAAATTGAATTACGTCACTACACCTTGGGGACGCCCTGGATGGTCCATCATATATATAATCACCCGATTGTGAGAATAAGTTATTATGAGGATATGAATTTTTATTAAATCACTAAAATCGACGATCGTGCAAAGTTTGATATTACACTTCGCAAAATTGTGTGACCCCTATGGTTATTAATTTTTTTATAAATTATTGCGATTGTGATTGCGATTATAAAGCTGGCCAATTTATTATAAACTTGGATTTTGTTAAGCTAACACAAAGCTCAGATTTATTATAATTTGGCCAGCATTATCGCAATCACAATCACAAACATTTTATAAAAAAATTAATTATCATAGGGTTACACAATTTTACAAAGCGCAATAATACTTTTCAATACTGTTGATCAGTAAATTCTGTGTCGCACCGGGAATCAGGAAGAGAAAAAAATTCAAACCTATGGTTGGCTAAAAATTATTTTATTGATTTTTTAACCAATCATATACGTACGTATTTGCTTATTTCCTAGATTCCTGTGATACATGAAACTTGCTGATAATAGTATTTAAAAGCACTGTAAATTGATTTAGCTTATGTTAAATGTGTTGAAAAAGTATCTATGGCAATAAATTTGCAGTTTTCATTTTATACTCGTACAATAATTTAAATATCGATATAGACTATTAAATTTAGATCTTCTATTTAGAATTTCAAAGATTTTCCGTCATCATGAAATACTCGAACAATATATTTACTAATTTAAATATCGATATAGGCTCTTAAATTTAGATCTTCTATTTAGAATTTCAAAGATTTTCCGTCATCATGAAAGTTACGATTTCACACCTCGCAAAACCTTCATAAAATTTTGAATAAACTATCACGCACAATTCTCAAACCATGTTCTAAAATAATGATATTTAATGTCTGGTTCCATGGAACCTTATATTATTCAGATTGCACAGATAGATTTATTGTAAAAATAATGTAGAATTTTTATGATAACTTAAAACATGTAACAAATATTTTGTCATTATTCAGCAATGGGCAATTGCAAACTTTTTGCCCATGTCATAATGTTCACCATCTTTAGCAAGTATTTCAACTTTACTCCGCTTTTGGAACACTAGACAAACGTCAGATCCACCAAACTGAAAATAACCTATCTCATCCCCTTTCTTCAATTCGCCCCCTACCTTAGTAGAGAGGATCACGGAAGACACTTGAGCCATACCGACTGGTAAAACAGCCACTTTTCCAACTTTTGGTGAATCGATTATAACAAGACCGCGAGCCTGGCAGAATTGATATCCCGGAGGATCCGGAACATCGAGTTCATCTTTTCTTAAAAATTTTCGACTAGGTCTGAGTATCATTTTACCTTGGGCATCTTTTTTAACAGTAACATCGCAATAGGCCTGCCCTGGAATGACCTTAGCTTCGATCACTATACCATCAATAGGAGCATGCACACGATGATAGTTGTAAGGTACAAGAAATGAATGCATAAATATTCCACCGACAAATTCATCTTTGTACTGACTGTTTGCAAGCAGCTCGCCAATGGTCCAGGGGATTTCTTTCAAAACGACAATTGAATCATCATTGATATCCCAGGCACCATTGAACGTCGAGTCTGCGGGACTTACGATGACCGCTGGATCGGAAGGGCTGTCGATGGGTCGGGCACCTGGTAAGAGTTTTCGCGCAAAGAAATCGTTGAAAGAATGCCAACCACCTCTGGGAGCCTCGTAATTGCTCATGGTGTAGCTCTCCGTATCATAAAAAGTCCGTAGAGATTCCTCGGTAAGTGATTCAGGTGTATTGAGAAATTGTCCTAAAGCACAGGAAAAATAGACTATCCATTGCGATAACTCCGTCAATGGTGGTGGTGGATACGAAGAAGGTTTAATGGGTGACTGAAGCGATCTGACAGATTTTTGATCGAGTACATAGTACATAATGCTTATCATTTTGTGAGCGAGAGTTCCATTTTTATTCTCTACAGGCACCCAAAACAAAAAGTAATGAAGATAATTGTAGTAGTCAGCCAAAGTTTTTATATTAGTCATTTCTTCGACGCCTGAATTATAAGCGTCAGAGACCGCCTTCTCAAATTTGTCCTCCCATTTATTGCGTTTAATCATGTTCATCAGCCCCTGAACCATTGGATGATAGGTTGCAGGAGTAGGAAAAGGTCCAAGTACATGTTCAGACATGGTTGATTTTTTTTTTTTTTTGAGATATATTGAAATCGAAATTTTTTTTAAAAAGGCAGGACAAGGCTCTTTAAATAATAAATTATGAAAGTTATGAAAATGTGATGTTAATTACTAATTATTGAAAAGTTATCTGCTAGTCGATATTTATCGATACGCCTATTCCTAATTCAATTGGTGGCTGAAAAAAAAATTACAATGCGGACAGCATAAACTATAGGTGCAGAAATATGATCGATGACGTAACCTTTTTTGTAGCATCCACATCGTGCCCGGTACGCCAAAAAGTCACAACTGACATTTTTGTAATGTTAGATAAATGCCGTAATATCGACTTATGTCTTAGCTTCAGGTATGTTATCCGATGATTCCATTCATTCGTTATATGAACTCTTTATATTATGAATACTAAAAAATGAAGTTAGACTCAACCGCTTCGTTCGAAATTCTTTTAAAATAGTGAATTTATTAACATAATAAAATTTTCTATAATGGGTTATTCACTAAAATGACTTATAAATTGCTCATTATTATATAATATATTATAGAATGTAAATTCTCAACAAAAAAATTGTATAATACATGGTAAGATAAAGGGTATTAATTGGAAAATTCCCAACACCCTTTTATTTAAAGATTCAACTTGTAAATTACGTAAATATTTATGAGTGCCATCAAGGTGAAAACCTGCCATCGGGTTTTGAATATAATTTACCGATAAACATGAAACCCAAGAAGTTAGTTATTTTCAAAAAGTTGTAAGCAAAGATGCACCACTATATTGTGGGAAATCACATGATTCTGCTAATAAGGGAAATTGTGCCGATTTCTTATGATATAATGGTACGCACCTGCCCTGCTTACACCTTTTTGAAAACAGGTGTAAATTACGTTAATAACATTTCATTTCAAGAAAATTATTATTCTATATTACTAGAATATGTCACATATGACGGCTATTACAATATACGCTGTTATGACACTTTGATGTAACTCTCATCTTTTTTACGTAAATATACGTCACTAAATTACTAAATTTTTAACTCTGATTGGCTAATTTTATATAATCTGTTATTAGTTAAAAATAACTACTTTTTTTATATGTAACGCCAAATTTTCAAATTAATATAAACTAAATTGATATAACTTCTTAAATCCTTTTTTAGTAAAACTGCAACTTAGACTTAACGTTAAAGCTACAAATCAGCTAAAAAAGGTTAAAAAAAATTTTTTAAGGTACTGATCGATGCGTATTGATTTAGGTAATTTTCTATAGTAAATTTCAAGCCTTGCTTTTTTAAGATTATGTATACTCCATGGCGTGTACGTATTACCGGTTTTATGTTAGACAGTGATTTATACTCGGGTATTTTAAGTATTATATATTTTATATCGATATGTATAATACCGGGTAGATATGTTATGCGTCATCCATTATTAATTGACGTACGTACGTATGTCATTTTTCAATTCTCACCGATTGAAAAATGACCCGAGTTGTAGAATTTTAATATTTTTTAATGCAGACCATAACAGAACAGACTTATCGTATAATAAAATTTTGAAATTATATTAAATAAATAAAGATAAATAAAAGCAAGTACGTACAATAAATTGAATTAAAGTGCTTCTCTTATTGTTACGTATTTCATTTTTTTCTTCATCAGCACCTATTGTCATGGATTCCTGAACTTATAGTTTTTTAACCCGTAAAGCCTTTAAGCGAATATTAGATACTCTTATTCAATTGATAAACAAAAGTTTGATGCATAGAAATTGTTTCGACAAGTACTTAGATATTCAAACTCATAATATTCTTTTAAGTAAAAAAAATCGATTTGCATAAAATTTTATTTTTAACAAAAAATACTGTGCAAATCATGATCGTAATATTGGATTAAGCCAGGAACCTCTTCTACTTGTTGTTGCCGAACGAACTGCAGTTCCAATTTATGCACCTGCCGAAAAACTATTCATTATGCTCAAGAAGATGTGAATATGTGTTAATTTCATCAAATATAACATATAATTATATAAATTTGAATATGTTGTATATATAAATTTAGGTTTTAAAATTTCTAAATGCTCTGTAATAAAATTTTTTATTAATTAAATTGAGAAATGACGCATAACAGATGTACAGTAATAAACCATGTCTGTCTCTACCACTTAGTAGAAGGTTGGAATATTATTACTTAATAATCAAAAATTGTAAAAATGCTTGTAACTAAATTGTATTCTGTGATCTTGTAAATTATCTAGAACAATAATTATTATAATGCAGCCGAAATAAAACATGCCTTTATAGTGATAGTCACTAAATTAATTAAGGGTAACTGTGTGACACGCGATGACGCACAGGACCAGTACGATTAGATGCGATATAATATTTAATAACGACATACGTAACACTGGTCCGTAATTCATATTTATATCTATTACCGGTCTAATTTTCTTTTATCCTGAAATTTTCAAAGAAATTTAAGACCTTTTTACTTAGTCCTCAGAGTTTTTTAAATATGTCTTTAATCATCAGAGAATCGTTATAGCAATAATTTTGAAATCATGACATCAAAAGATTTTTCTCGATCGAGAAGAACTGTACGCATGTAATATGCAATCCAGCACAAATAGCACTGGATGTTAAAGCTTTATTAAATTGTTTTGAAGAGATACATAGTATATGGGGTGTTACACATTAAAACAGCCCATTTTACTTGTAAATCATTTTGTGTAAATCGGATTTAAATGATGGTCTACAAATAGTAATACATGTGAAATTTTTTATTTCGTTCATTTTTGTGAATTGACAAACTTTTTTATTGAATAATTTTCTATTTAAAAATTAAATAAAACATATTTTAATACTTCATATATCTGTGAAATTGATGTATAATTGAAAGAGATATAGTATACATCAGTGCAATTGATATATGATCGAATGAATATATAGCATACATCAGTGCAATTGATGTACAGTATAATTGACATTAGCCAATAGTTTGCTGCCCGCATAACGCAGGTTGGCTATTAACTAGAAGCTTTGTAATCTATAAATTTTAGCAGTGATTTTTTACTTGCATAAAGCAGGCCAACTATAAATATTGTTAGTGGCAATAGGTCACAACACAGACCAATCAATCACTACCTAAAAACACAACACAACCAACTCACATCTCATGATATACTTAATTGTAAAGATAATTACAATTTGGCAATGTAAGGTGTAACAGGTATATCATATAGACAAAACAAACCAATTTTGACTGCAAGTACACTACTCACTATCATTTCTTTTATTAGATATCAAAAAAAGCCTATTTTTATAATGAATTACATATGGGAAGAACTAATCTAAGCCTGCAAATCAAAGTATGTCACTTTTGGCTTTGCTTGGCTTTCTGTTTACAAACAGATAACTTTACCATGGGCTTACTTCTGCAGCCACATCCCGGGGCTTTGTGAGAATGATTTCTCCCATAATTTCTTCATGACTTTAGAAACTTTGTATTAGAGCTTTTATTAATAAATTTTGAATATAACAAATAAGAAAATTTACTAGTTTCTAGCTATGATATGTTTTCAAATAATAATTGTGAAGACAAATATAATATAATAAACTAATTTCTAATCACCTTTATGAGTAATCTAATTTAGATTTACACATTCTTTTCTTTTTTTATTTTGACTTTTGGCTCTTTGCCTTTACAGTATCTTGATTTTTTTTACTAGCTAGATAAACTAATAATTACAGAAAATCAAAAGTAATGCTTGGCAAAATCAAACAAAAACTCAATTATTGAGTTTTTTGAATCTATAAATTTACAATATTGGGAATTAAATACAAATTTTATTTTTAGAATATATATAAATCTTTATACATAATTGCTGCGAAATTCGATAATCACATTTAGACAAAAAATGTAATAATTGGATTGTAAATCTAACAGAATTAATATGTAATGAATTAAAATCTAACCAAAAAAGAAGAAATAATCTAAATCAATATTACAATCTTTGTGTAATTAAAATTTATTAAATTTATACGAATGTGTATTATTTGAAGAAGTTATTTTTTTATGTCTATATTATATAATATAAAAAATTATCGACTCTCAATTTATAATATATAAATATGACGATATGATAATATAATACATATATTTAATAAAAAACATCGCAATTTATGATATGTAAATATGACAATATGATAATGCAATTCATATATTTAATAAAAAATAAAGTTATTGTTACTACTTAACAATGCCAGTAGAAAACTAAATAGGGTGCGGACAATAGAAACAGCCCATTTTTTCAATTTTTTGAAAAATGAGTTTTTATTAGATTCATATAAATTTTGACATGATTGACATTTTTCAATTATAAATGAAAGTCGATTCGCATAATAAAAAATCGAGATAATGTAAAAGAAAAATTGCATGAGGCTACATAGGGCCAACACATCACAATATTACCCGATAGTCTACTGTTACCTTTAACTAATCAAAATCATGAAATTTGATTAATCCCGGATCAGTCCGAAAATCAAAACAAATGATTAAACTCAGTTATCTCAAAATAAGATAAATGTAAAAATGGGCTGTTTCTATTGTCCGTACCCCAAATAATTAGTACAAGTTTCAACACAACAATAAGTTATATTTAAAAATGTGATTAGTCATAATCTTATAAACATAATAATAATAACTATGTAAGATTTATGATTTTTCATATATACAACAATTAAAAGCGACAAAAATATTGTCATCTATATTAAGAGAATTTTTTTAAGAAAGGAATCAAAAAGAAAAATCAAAGAAAAAAAATTGATAAAATGATCAAAAATATAATAATAACATGAAAACATAACCGAATCTACATTTATTTAAAAAAAAAAGATTATTAATGATAAACAGCATAGCAGCGAACAATACTCACTATTGGAATAAAACTACCACAGATGGCAATAATAGTGATAATAACAATAATCACTACTGGTGGAAAAACACTATCAGATATGTATGAAAATAGTCAACCACATGAATACACACCTAAATGGAAAATGCTATATTCTACTTGTTGGCACAACTTTTACCATCAGAAAGAAAAAATTTCTGTTGTAATCCTGTACTAAGGTACTTAATACCACCTTTACGCCCATTACCACTTTCTTTATATAATCTTTATATATCTAATTCTCAAGAAAATTTTAGTCATCTTAGTCATCAGTACAATTCACTGTTTTTATTTACAACACTTGGTTATACAGGTGGTGTAGTTCACTTACAACATCCTCATACTTTTGCTATCAATAGCCAGGCATACTACCAAATTCATTCTACTAACATGACAGGAAACCCAGTAAACTGGTTTGTGTTTGATGCTGATGCATATTACAAATCAATATAAGCTTGATAAAGATAGTGTTAATTTAATTGAGCAAGAGTTAGCTACTATTAATCCGTTTGTTCAAGGTTTATACCAATTACGTGATACAAGCTATCCCAAGCTAGATTAGTAATTCAACAACCAACAGCAAATGTTGAAATTGCGGCATGTGTAATTGTTCAATCAACGGCAATAGTATAAGAGAGATGTGTTTAAATTTGGTATATTAATAAGGAAGAACCTAAATATATTAATATTCTTAATGAACACTATAAAGCACTACAATATCTACTTATTTTCCCTTTTGGAAAAATTAGATGGCGTATGTACTGGATAAATAATGAAAATTTCACTAAACATAAAATTTCACAAATTGATTATTATTACTACCAAATTATGACTGAACCCTGTTTTTATCTATGTAGATAACTATTCAATGAGTATCTGGTAGACATGTTTAGTAGAGTAGAAGATGAACGATTACAATTTATTCATAAGGAACAATATAAATTCAGAAAGAAGATCAAGAAAAAGATAAATCGCTTAGCAGTATAGCAGAATTACACCCTGAGAGTGTTTATTTACCAGCTTCTCACACGCTTTCATTTAGATAGTCATACAAAAAAACTATGGATGCTCTTGCAATTGTAAGTAAACTTGGACATCCAACACTATTTATTACCTTTACAATGAATCCAAATTGGCCAGAAATCCAACAACAGTTACGTGATGGGCAAAACTATACAGACCAGCCTAATATTGTGGTCAGAGCATTTAAACAATACTTAATATACTTACAAAAATTGCTTAAAATACATTTTGGTAAAATAATTTATTACAGGAATGCTGTTGAATTTCAAAAGCATGGTTTATCACATGCACACATAATAATTAAATCAACACCAAACCTAATTCAACCTGGAGATATTGATAAAGTAATAAGTGCAGAAATACCTGTAGATGAAAATATTCAACGTAATTGTCTTCATGAATTGGTAAACCAATTTATGATCCACCAATGTTCTCAAAGATGTATACGTCATAACAAATATCATTAGAATTATCCTCGACCAAGACAGAAAATACTATAATTAACAAATTGGGATATGTTAGTTATCGGTGATGAACTGAAAATGATATAAATGTTGTGTCATATAATGCTCTTCTACTATTAAAATTAAATTATCACATAAACGTAGAAATAGCTTCTACTTCTTATGTAATTTCTTATTTATACAAATACATCTACAAAGGACCAGATCGGGCAACAGTCAATGTTTATATGGAAGATGAACCTGAAATTATTGATGAAATCAATGACTATCTAAATGCATATTATCTTTCTGCTATGGAAGCACAATAATCTATCAATATTACAATGGTATTTTCTTCGACCTGAAAACTCAGAATTCGAAAACCTCAAGTACTGTGAATATAATGAACTATATCACTTCAAATATATTGAACAATCATATGACCAAAATTTATTACCTCTAAACACTTATTTAGAAAAAAAAATTGAAGAATATTATCAACGAATTGTATAACCATATAAACAAAACTATATATATATAACATGAATGAATATAATTCGTTCATTAGTAGGCAAAATATATTATCTACATATGCTTTTGAACTGCCATGCAGCACAATCTTTTAAAGATTTACAAACAGTAAATGGAAATTTATATTCCACATTTCAAGATGCTACACATGCTTTGGGTTTACTAGAAAACATAACAGAATACGAACAATGCTTTAATAAAGCCATGTCTTATAACTGTGCTCCAGGACAACTCTGCCTGCTATTTTGCTGGCTTATTATAGAAGGCATAGCAGCTCAAACGATATGGCAAAATCATCATGAACTATTATCCACTGATTATATAGCTAAAAAGAGAAATACGCAAGAAAGAGAAAATGAAGCTCTAATGTGGATTACCAATTTTTTAGAAGAGCATGGTATTAAAATAACACAAACAGGCTTGCCACAACCATCAAATTATTTATCAGAAATAATACGCATTAAGACACAATAGTAACTATGAAGAACTAACCGCAAAACAAAAAAAAATGATTTGCAAATTAAATTTGGAACAAAAAATAATATATCAAAAAATTATAGATCACATAAATAAAAATATACTTTTAGCAATTTTTATTAATGGTCAGGCAGGCTATGGTAAAATATTTTTAGTAAATGTTATTTGTATTACAGTAAGAAGTTTAAAAAAAATAATACTTCCCTGTGCGTCAACCGGATTAGCCACGCTAAATTATGACGGAGGTCGAATAGCACATTCATTGTTTAATATTCTGGTAGAATCTGGTGAAGAAGGTTATAAATATCAAATAAATCAAATAGTGAACATGCAAAACTAATTCAAGAAGCATCAGCAATAACCTGGGATGAATTAACTAAGGTACAAAAAGGCAATAGATATACTTTTACATGAACTTTGTGACCATAACTTACTATTTGGTAGAAAGGTTTTTATTAGAATAAGAGATTTTTGTCAAGTTGCATGTGTAGTACCGAATACTGGAAAAATAGCTACAATATTAGAATCAATCAAATCATCTACAATATAGAACTCATTTAAAGTGTTTAACCTTCAACAACCAATTCAAGATGCAAATGATCCTGAATACTCTAAGTTTATGGATAACATAGGTGATGGTATAAATGGCGAAAATATAACTTTATCTTTATTAGACAAAACACATGAATTAGATAAAGCTATTAATTTTGTTTTTTCACCAGACATATTAAACAATCAAATTACATGCCTACAATATGCTATACTCTCTACATTAAATGTAGAAGTAAATTCTATAAACAATACTATTTTACAAAGATTAGAAGGTGATACTGTCAGTTTATATAGTTCTGACAATCTAACAGATAATAATACCAACAGCACTATATATCAAAATCAAAATATTCAAAGAAATATAATAAATATTAAACTATTAAACTCACTCAATTCATCTGGAGTACCTACACACTGTCTTAAATTAAAACATGGTTGTATTGCAACAATAATATGAAATCAACGATACGTGATGGCTTATGTAAAAATACCAGAGTTATAATATTAAATATTGGTCACTAATTAATTACTGTACAAAATCCAGTAACACATTCTATTGCACACATACCTCTAATAAACTTTATATTTCGAATTCTGCATTTTCCTTTTAAAATTAGCTACCACCAGTTTCCTTTATGTCTCGCATATTCTTCAACATTCAATTCTTCACAAGGACTAACATTAAACAAAATAGTACTTGACTTACATACTTCAGTATTCAGTCATGGCCAACTTTATATAGCTCTCACACGAGTACATCAAAGAGATTACACACTAATACTTACTGAAAAGGACAATTCATCAACCCTATTTACTACTAAAAATATTAATTACTTGAATAATAATTAAAAACTTAACATAGATTATTCAACCATTTATCATTTACAATATATTAAATAAAAAAAACCAAATTGCGCATAAACACTCGTTAACCAAACTATATATTCTTTAACTGCCTTAATAATAATAATAATATATATAAAAAAACATTATGTACAATACAAAAATACCAAATAATAATAATAATAATAATAATAATAATAATAATAATAATAATAATAATAATAATAATAATAATAATAATAATAAATAAACATTCATTTTTTTTTTAAAAGCAATATTAGAATCACTAGATTTCAGACTATTACGAGTAGAATGACCCTCTTATTGTTGATATTATGTTGTTAAATAGGATTTTTTAGACATATCTTCTGTCTCACCACTTCTAACATTTTCACTATCAAAAATCTCATCTGAATGAAAATAATGAGAATCAACATTATCAAAAATTTCATCAGATTTCTCAATCTTTACATGTTTTGAAGAAAAATCTTTATCTGCCACGAAAGAACCACATTGAGTATTACCAGTGATGTTACTTGAAACAATAGAATGTGAACCTTCAGCATCAGAAATACTTTTTGAATCTTCAACGATATTACAATAAGTAAAAAGAATCTTTGCCCAAGTTGAATTAGTATCTTTAGCTAAATTATTCGAATCGGCATTATCGATACTTGACTTAGAAGGAAACCATGTATTAATATAATTAATCTCTTTCGCACAAACAAAAAAATCATTAGCAATGACTTCCATCTGCCCAATAATAAAAACAAGTGAACTTTGTTGCCGGATTGTAATTTTCAGATTAATGAACTGCGGATTAAGATGTGAAAAAACTATCTTAACAAGAAAACTAACTTCTTGACCAATATAATTGTTAACCAATACTTTAAAAATAGCATTATCATCATTCCTTAATATCTGAGATACTCTTGAGGAACTCCTACCAGAAAAACCCTTAACAGACACTTATTCAAATCCTCAGCTTTACTGAGAATACTTATACCAGTTGAAATAGAAACTGTCATCTAAAAATAACCAAAAAAATAAGTCCAGATAACAAAAAAAATCCAAACCTAATTAAAACTAATATCTTTAGTTTTTTGATACCATTATAATACCCAGGCACAATTTTACCACCAACAAAATAAAAACGATCTCTTTCAAAAAGAACTTGAGTCTCTGGATCACACTCAACAGAATTAATAAGTAAAAACAAAACCAATTCAATTTCACTCTCTTTATAATCAACCAGATAAGTCCCAACAGCCCACAAAACTCTACAATTATTTTTAATCTTCCGCCTCTGACGAACGTATTTAATCCTAACAATAGTATCTACATAACATGGTATGATAAAACTTAATGTATATATAAAAATTTAATTTATCAAAACAATCAAAACAAATGCTACTTATAAAGAAAAAAAAATATATCATAATAAAAAATCACTATAAATGATAAATTAATAATAAAATAATAAAATAAACTGATACAAAAAAAAAAAAAAATAATGACACAAATATATCAGAAATTCCCCACCAAATGTAGTCATAATTCAAAAACTCTCTATATACATATATCATTCCCTAATACTCAATTCCCATAAAAAAATATAAAAATAAAAATACATCAAAATGACTACCGTACTAACCTAATCAAACATATAAGTGCCACCAAGAAGACCTGACGTCAAACCTGAACTATATATTATACGTATCTATTACCCCGTTAATTAAAAATCAATAACCTTACCATAAACAGTTAATAATAAACAAAATTAAATTTAAACTCTGATAACAAATTTTCCCATAACAACAATTATTTATGAACAATTACTATATAAAAATTTTTACAACACATAACAATAATAATGAAATTAACAAATTAACTAAACAAATATATAAAAAAAATATTAATAATTCCAGTATAAACTAACCCAACAAACTTGCAAAAAATAACTGTATAAAGATAGGTGGCGCAAAGCGCCACTCATCGAACTAGTCACAATATAAAGTTCTTGTATTGCTATCATGGCCATGGAGCCTAATTATAATATAAAGTTTTTGTACTGTGGTTATAGTTTCAGAGCTTAATCACTAAACATAAGGTTCTTTACTGCCTGTGGCAGCCATAGAGCCTAATCACAACATAAAGTCCTTGTATTGCTATCATGGCCATAGAGCCTAATTATAATATAAAGTTTTTGTACTGTAGTTATAGTTGCGGAGCTTAATCACCAAACATGAGGTTCTTTACTGCCTGTGCCAGCTATAGAGCCTAATCACATGAGATCCTTACATTGCTATCACATTCACAGAGCCTAATTACAATATGAGATCCTTGTACTGCTATTATCAAATATGAGGTTCTTAAACAGCTTGCTACAGCTATAGAGTCTAATCACAACATGAGGTTCTTGTATTGCTATCGCAACTATAACTACAGTACAAAAACTTTAT
>CAJVPU010000548.1:0-16887 GCA_910591775.1 Dentiscutata heterogama | reverse complement strand
CTACAACTTTTAATTAATTCATCTAGATTATTAACTTAATAAAAAAAATATTTATTATTAAAATAATAATTTTGCTTAAAATTCAAATATAGCAATTAATAACATCTAAAGCTTTGGACTTATATCAGTTTCCGATTCCTAGTTTTAAACAAATTTCATTCTGCATGCATGGAGCACCTGGTGCCAGACTACTATAAGGCCCATGTATCATATACTGGATAACAGTTTCATAAAGCTGTGGCTGAGAAATTGGGTCTGAAATTTTGGCAGACACAATATTATCATAATCAGAAAGTGTTTATAATTTATCTCTTTTGGCAAGTATGATTAGTATATGTATATAAGAAAAACTCCTTTTCTGAAATTCTATAACTAATACGAATACTACAACTTTTTCTAATATATTATTTTTAATAAGGTCAGTTAAAATAGCTTTTAACTTAAGATGAAAAACACGAGCAATAATGTCAGACTGATTGTTTGGTATCTAGTTATTATTATTATTATTATTTTTTTTTTTTTTTTTTTTATAAAAACTTAGGCAGTCTTGCCAATACATTATTAGATATTAACTATATAAAAATTGTTATATAATGTTTACTTTAATTTAATAAGTTTGACCTTATCCAAATGCTATACAAACACCCAAATATGACCTGCCGCACTAGTATATAGCTTATACTAGTAGACTATGTCAGATAGCTTAAGTTTTACACCAAAAGGGTTTTACTCTACTTAGTATAAAGTTTTCCATTGCCTTGTTATGCAAGACCAGAGTTTCTTCTTTCCTTTCCTTTTTCCGGTTAAAAATTGGTATTGTTAGAGTTGGTTTGTTTTTAGCTTCACATGGTTTTCTGGTCTTTGTTGAAATTCTCTTTCTTTTGAGCTGTCTAACAATACCATTTTCCTTTTCCCATTTCTGCATCTTGTTTTCTAGATTAATTCGTAAAACATATTCCACATAAGGAAAATTGCGTCCTTGGCTAAGTGTCATGCAACTCTTTTAGACTTGCCGTGAGTTGTTAGTCTATAAATCTTGTCTTTCCTAACCAGACCTTTAATTATTTCAGTTCTAATCTTATATTTATTTTCAGTATTTGTTCTAAAGATATTTTTAACTAGGGCTTCTTGTAAGCTGAACTCGATCTTTTCTTTTTTGAGCCTGGTTATAAGTGTCTTCTGTGTCATTTCTTTTGCTAAAAGCCAGCTTTCTTCGAATCTAATCTTGCTAGGTGTTTTAGATTTTCTGTCTCATCTTTATTGCAGAGTATACAACTTGTGAAGGATATAGATATGGCTTTCTTTGGTGCAATTCTTCAAAAGTAGAAAGTTTGTTTTAGATACACTTTAGCATTGTACAGATTTTTCTGTTTCTTTCCATTGTGTTGCACCTTGAACCATTTAGATTTTTAATTCTACTCCAAAAAATATTCCACTTAAATTTGTTAAGAATGTCATTCTTCTCGATTTCCTTAATTGCTTTGGAGCTACGCCATTCTGCCCCAACTTCTAGTTGGCAAAGAAGTTTAATGAAGAATCTTGGGTTTGATTCTACTTTTAGATTGTTTCAAGATATTTTAAAGGGGATGGCTTGGTTTCATATTTCTGCAATATTGATTATCTTGTTCGATGAGAGTCCTTTCTTTGCAAAGAGATCTACTTCATTGTTCCAATGATCTTCTGTATGAGCTTTGACTTTGGTAAAGCTTACTTGTAGCTCTTTGGTTTTAATGATACTGACTATACTTGCAATAAGTTCTGGGTTTTTTAATTTGTACCATTGTCTAATGCTACTATATTCTAAGCCTTTTCTGATTTCTGATATAGTAGCTACACTATTAGTAAAAACAAAGATTATCTTGTTTGATGGAATTGTTAATAGTGCTAGCCATATTGCCAGAAGCTCCTGTTTTGTTGATGATGGCCAGTTTCTTGTTCCAAAAATATTTTTTGAGTAGCATAGTGTTTTGTCTTCATTGAGGAATATCCAAGCTATACCCATTTTACTTATATTTAAACTTGAGTCCACAGCTAGTAGAAAGCCATCAGTGTAACAGAAAAATTCTTTAAAGCTAGTTCTTTGGTTAAGCTCGAGCACTTGAATAAGGTTATTGACTATATCTTGGTTTGCTATATATTTTTTAATAACCTCTATTTCTAAGCTATCTATTTGTTTTATTTCTATCATTTCTATTTTACTATCTTCTCTTAGCTGTTCAGCACTCTTTGCCTTTGTAACAATCATGCCTTTTTCAATCAAAGTCACTGTCTTTCCACCTTTCTTTACCTTTGTCTAGCCATTTGAGACTGTGCCAATGATTTGGTTATGCCTAACTAAAGATGTTTGGTTTGCACTAGGAATTTCTGCTAGAATATCTTTTTTGTACTTTTTAACTGCTTTGCCTAAAACAAGGTCTGCATTATTCTCATTATTTTGATTGAAAAGAAAATGTTCTCTCTTCCGTTTATTTTTGGAGACTTTTGGTAACCTGGTTTTAAGTGCTAGACAGTTGTTTGCTAAACAATATTTGTCCTTAACTTTCCTGCTTACCGCTAATTCAATTAGGAGTTGCTCGATTTTTTTAAACCAATTAGCTTTTTTCCCCCTGGGTGGTTTATTTCTAAGCAGCTTTAGTTGCTACCATGTAATCAACTTATCACCATTCTTGTTAAGTAATTGTGCTATGAAAAAAATTCCTAGCTCTCTGAGATTCTTGCTATAAAAACTATACATATGAGGACCTAGCGTGTTTCTTATTGTTTTTCCAAAACTCTTAATCACCTAAAGGGTTTCTTCTGCTACTATTTTAATGTTTAGTTCTGCTGCTCATAATAGAAGCAAATATGCCAAATTATGTTTCTAAATCTTGTGTATTCCTTGCTCTTTAGAGATATCCAAGCTGCTATTAATTAGACCTCATTTAAGTAACCTTGCTTAACTCTGAGCTTTGTCATACTGCTAATGCTACCATAGCTATTTAATCTTTATATGAGGCATGTGATTTGTTTGGTTACTAAACTATACCATAGCGGTGTACAGTTACCTAAACTAGGATAATGAGCTAGATAGTTGCCTACTGTACTGACAAGGCCTGCCTTGTTTTTGACTAATCTAATAAAAGACTGATGTATCGCCTCAATTGTAGATTTTGATAGCTTTGATACCTGTAATAAGTAGCATAGTTTAGGAATAATTATCATATTGTTTATATATGATAGCTAGCTTAATGTGATTCTTTTAAGAGCTAAACTGTAGACTAACTGTTGAACTACTCCTTTTGCTTTTGCTTTAATATATGACTCTTTTAGCTGATTATTAAACCAAACACCTAGTATATGGGTAATTGCTTTATTACTTTCTGCTTTGATTGTTGTGTTGTCTAAAACTATTTCTGGGTCCTGGTTCTTTGGTTGGTTGATTATTACAAGTTTGAATTTGTTTCCGTTTATTTGAATATCATTTAGCTTGTAAAAGGATTCTGCTACTTGAATTGTTCTTTCTAGTATTTCTTTTGATAATACAATCCAGGTTGTGTCATTTGCAAAAGCGACAACTAATTGGGTAGAGGTTTCTTCCTGCCACAGGTTAGAGCTTAGATCTGTAGATATCTTTGCAGTGATTCTGTAGCCCTGATTCTCCAGCTTGCTAACTTTTTCTAGTAGAGGGTTATAAAAGATTTGCCAAACTAAAGGTGAGATTACCTCCCCTTGGTCGATACCATCTTCGATTTGGATTTTTTCTGATAGACCTAGGCTTGTGATAACTTTGGCATGTCTTTTGCAAAAAAGGTTTAAAATAAATTTGGTTTCTTTTAGAGGAATTTTGATTCTTTCACATGCATGTTCAAGCGGTTTTACTCCAAAATCATGAAAGACAGATTTTTGTAAAGGATACAATATTGACAAAGTTAGCCAGCATTAGTTATAATGCTGGCTAATTTAGTTAATATTATGTTCTTTTGGGGAAATGGCCTTCGGGATTTTGGAATAAAACCTGGTCAAGCATCTCTAGTGATACCGAGCCAAATGCCTTTTTCATATCTTGCATTAATAATCATAATTGTTTACCCTCCTCTTTTGCATTCTTTATTAATATATTAAGTATTTGGATTGGAGTTTCTGTAGATTCACCTAGAAGTTCTGCAAAGTTAGGGCCTTTTAATATATTGCTTTTAGAAATGATCTTGGCTAATCACTTCATAAAAATCTTTGTTGTACACTTGCATAATGTTTCAAGCAGAGCAATTGGGCAGATATTGCTTAATTGAAAATTCAATTACTGTCCTTTGAAATTGGATAAATCTGAGCAATTTTCCATTTAAGTGAAATTTCTCCTTTTTGTATGCAATACATTGCAAACTTTCTAAAAATTGCTTGTGCCTTTTGGTCTGCTGCTTTAATTAATAGATAACCGATACCTGATATACCTGGCACAGTATTTACACTAAGTTTACTAAGCATTGTGTTCCACTCTTCTTTCTCAATGTCTTTAAGCAAACCGGAGTATAAGAAGCAATGAATTTCTTCTTTCGGTTTGTAGATTTCTGCCCATTCATGATTAAAAAGGTCTTTCTCGACTCTTCTTTTGCAGAACTGCTGTTGGAGGTGTTCTTGAGTTTTTTCTAAAACTATATCTGGTTCTGTAATTAGTGTTCGTGAATTATTTTGCTGAATCATTATATGGTCTAGTGTGATTTTTTTAAAGGGTTTATCAAGGAGGCTTCTTAGCATTCTTCTCTGATTGTTTTGTATCATTAAACATCTCTTTCTAGTAAATTTTTTAATTTCTTTTCATTTTTGGGTTTCCAGTTCATTAGAGAGTTTATTGTATAGTATGTGCTACTAGCCTTTAGAGTCCTCTACCCAGTCTTGTGTCCATTCTTGGTTTAATTTTGGTATATCAGTTTGGAGATTCTTGTTAAGTAGCCCTATAGTTCTGTTTATTTAGTTTTTTGATTAAAGATCGATATATGCTCCCAAATTCTTTTTTCTCTTTGCAATTAGCTTACTTAGGCTTGTAGTGGCTAAGTGTAAGTAAGATCTTTTTCCTTTTCTTCTTGTATTTGAGACCGTGTTAGGAATTTTTTTTCTTGGAATGTTAAGATTTGCTGCTTCAATTATACTACCTGCTATTTTATCTCATACTTCATTGAGGTTCACTACTTGGTTTTTTGATACATTGAATAGCGACTCAGTTATATCTTTGTTCTTAAGAAGTTTATTTAAACTTTCTTTGTAGTTCTCCTAGTTTTCTTTAGTTGCTTTATCATATTGAAATATTGTTCTTACATATCCTCTAAGTCTGGCTTGTGCAGCACTATATCAGTTTCTAAGGTATTGGAATTGCAGCTTAATTAGAGCTAAACTATGATCACTTTGTGTATACCACTTCATGTCATATATGTTTGCTTTGAGCAATCCTGCTATTAAATTCTCTAAAATCCAGATCTGATCTATTCGTGTTGCTGAGTTATTGTTTGACCATGTAAACTCTCTTTTGTCTAGGTTTAGAAATCTGAAAGAGTCTATGAAGTTTTGGTTTAGAAGCTATCGATAAAGCAGGAAAACTTTTTAGTTACATGCTGGGTTAGGATTATTTTTATCGAGAGTCTGGTCTATAATATTGTTAAAGTCACCTATTACTATATATTGGGCTGTTGGTGGTTTGCTTATATAGCACTTAATTACTTTCTGTTGTATTGCTCTAGCTTCTTCTTGGTTATTTGAAGGGATATATATTATTAAGTAAATTAAGATAAGCTGTTTGAAGAAAAAGCTAACTTCTAATAAATGCTTGTTTATATATTGAATATTGCCTATAAATTTTTCCCAATCTCTTCTAACTAAGAAATCTATATCTAGGCCTTTCTTTTTAGATATACTAGCATTTGACCATATAATATTGTAATTACTGCTGCTATCTAATATAAATTTGCTGAAATATTTGTCTCTGTCAAACCACAAATTGCAATGTCTTCTTCCTCCAACCAGCTAACTAGTCAATCTATTTTTTGTTTATTGTTTTTAATACTATTGATATTGTGTACCGCTACTTTGATTTCTGACTGATGCCTTTTTTAATACTTCTTTCAGATTGCTCCCAATTTACATCTAATTCTTTAAAATAGTCCTCTGTGCTTTTGCTATTTATACTATCCCATTGGGCCCTATTTTTATCATTTTTCCTATTTTTGTTTGTGTCACTATCCTCCTGTTTAAATTCTGGATCATATGTAGATCCTGGCAGGCTTTCGGTAATACTGCCTATATTCGTAGAGATGCCTATAACTACTTTTAGAATAAGTTAGGTCTAGATATCAAAATCAACTCATAGTCTCTTTCAATTTTGGACAGCTTTTTAAGAATCTCTGCCAAGACCTCATGTTGTGACAGATTTTCTGGCTGCACATTGATTTTTCCTTTGATATCTTTTCTGGTTTTAGTAGTATTAACATTTGTTAACAGGGGGGCAATGCTTGCGTTACTCATATATAGTCTTGAGAATCTGCCTTTTCTATTTTGATATTTTCTGTATCAGTTACGAAGAGAGGTTTGCTATTTTTTGCCCTGTTATATAAACTCTTGATTTTATGAGGTTGTGTAGCCAGGTTTGATTTACTGCAGGTGGTAAAGTTATTTTCCTTGTCGTCATTATAGTATCTGTTTGATCTTTTTGAGATTCTTGTGTACTTTGGCTTTTTGTTTACATTTTTGTTTTTATAAATTTTAGCCTCATTTGCAGCTCTTTTCTTTTTTGTATTTTGGCTAAAATCAGTTTCGAAATAGTGCTGACTGTTTGGTGTGATACTATTTTCAGTAGCATTTGTATCTAACTGCTATTCTAGTCTGATATTATAGTAGAATAGGCTACTCTTTTGCGCTTGAGTAAGATCCTCTTTTAATTTAAAGTAAAAATGAGCTTTTCTGCTTTGGTTACCATTACAATTGTTCAAAATATGCACTGCCTAAACATTATATCTTTTTAGTTGTCACAGAAGTAGACTATCAAGTGCTGATTTGGGTAAATTATAAATTGTGCTTTTGAACTTATTCCTTTCTTCTAGTATGGAGCTATTAAATCTTCCTGGTGTTATTCTATAAGTTTTGCCTTGCTCTAGGTGAATTGACCAATTTCTTTTCAGTGAGCTTTCTCTTTTATCTGTGTTTGATAAAATTTTTATATTGGCTGCCTTGGTTTTAAAGTTTTGTTGCCATGCTAGTATAGTTGCTACACCGAAATAACTTAAATAACCTTTGTTTTCACTGGGGTTTATCTCTTTGGAGAGGTCTTACAGTGTAAAGAAATATTGTAATATATTTTTTTGTGTTGTGAAACTGCCTTTTGGAGCCCAAATTGAGTTGTATATATCTTCATACTGCTTATGTTTTTTGCTATTTCTTTTTAAAGTAGCTTCTTTGCCAACAGGAGTAGTTTTTTGTATTTGTTTCACAATACCATAATTAAGCACACCATATTCATTTTCCAGTAGGGATAGTTTAGTTAATTCTTGTTTATCTTCTGAAGAGTAGATATTACTTTCTTTTTCTTTTCCTGTAAAGCTTCTCTTCTGTGGTGTTTCTGTTGACTTCTTTGTTATAGTGGTATTCGTATTGCTTAAGGATTTTCTTTTTTGTACTAGGGTAGTTTCTATCAGAACTGGTTCAGAGTTGTTAATAGTAGTGTTACAATCATAGAGAATGTTCTCTGTAGATGTTGAGCTAACTTCTATAGAACATGGCTCAGATTTAACATTTGACTAAGATAGATATACCTCTGGTAGTAGATGGTTTGAATTGCTTTTACTAAAGTTCTTCTGTGGTTCAGCAGAGGAAGAGTTGTTGTCTATTAAAATTTTTTTCTCTTCAGTTAGTTCAAGTTCTCTTATCTTTTTATGTTCGGCCCACTCATATATATGTAGTATGCTACAGATTGTGGCGATAAGTTGAATATTATCTGTTCCTAAGTATATTGCTACTCTTCTATCTTTTTTAAGGATAGTAGGAAGTTGATTGTTGTAAAGTACAAGTTTTTTTCTCTTCACACTTTTTAAAAAAGTCTTTAAACTCTTCTAAAGCTGGCATTTGGGTATTTGCTTGGTCTTAGTTTGTTTGTATTGTTTGTTGTTACTTACACAATATGTATTTGTTTACAGTGAGCATGACTAATAATTGTTTTATTTATTGTTTACTTCCTGCTTTAAGAAGACACGTAGATGTTTGTTTGTTTGTTTACTTGTTTATTTTTATGTATGTAAACAGATCAACACTACAGGGTAAAGTAGGATTCCTCAAAAATTAAATTCTGTTGTTGAGAGCCCTACAAGCTTGTGCATGAAAGTTTTTGTTCTAGCAAACTATTGTTTATTTTGGCTACTCGTTCTTTTTCCTTAATAGTGTTTGTATTGTACTCTATACTAGTTTTCTTTCTATTTGCTAATTTCTTCTTTGACCATTTTGGTGCAGAGAATTAGCGGAAAGAGATATATTATCCAAAATATATTGAATAATATATTTATAATTTTAGTTATATTGTTTTTTTAGCTATATATATATATATTTTATTATTAGTAAATTACTTATATGCTATAATTTTTATTAATTAAGAACTTTAAAAATTTATTATATATTCTATGTTATAGGAATTGAGTTGTGCTATATTAAACTATCTAATGATACCTACTCTAAGCAATTTAGTCATATTTTTGCTATATTAGAATTTAATTAACAGCTATTACCTTATTAATCAACTTCTAGCTACTATATGATCTACCTTTTTCTATATATAGTTTTCTATGTTGTTATTGGTACCTTGTCTCCTTATCTACTTTCTGCAGCAACTTTTTTTTTCTTTTAGTTTGGTTTATTCTGACAGTTTTTTGCTCTTGTTGCTTCCAAATTGGTGTACATAGTCTTATATTTGATTTAGTACTACTCTAATTTGGATATATGTTGTACTGCTACTATCATATTTGTATCTCAAGCCAACTTTTGGGGTGTTACTATAATATGATCTATATCTCAAACTACAATCTTTCCAAATAGGCATAATCAGATTTATTAAAATTCTAGTTGTTACTTTGCAGTATACTACTTGTCTTATATGGTGCTACCAAAGTTGGTATTGTATGTAGTATGAGTGCTAAATACTTCTTAATATATCTATTTTTACATGTGGGTATACTACTGATAATTATTTTTACTTCTAGCTTGATACTACAAAGAGGCCTAGAACCTTGATTAATGATGCATTAGCATAGTACCTATTACTGAAGTTAGTAATATACAATACAATACCTAATACAACTTCTAACCATATATAGGTACCAGAAGTATTTTTAAAAATAATTAGACCAATTCTTTACTACAGATTTTCATTATATCTATTGCTTTACTTACTACTTCCAGTTTAAATATTAGTATTACCCTTCCAAGCAAGATCCCAATTTACTTTAAGGTTGTTGATACTGTTTAGAAGATCTTTACTATATTCTCTACTTCACTTATTACTTCTAGTTTGGAATATTAGTATTACTCTTCCAATCAAAATTCCAGACTGCATAGGTTGTTAGTATTATCTAAGTACTTTGAGGATTTAGATATGCAACCTATTTGCTCCAAACCTTCTATAACTACCACTTATTACAGATAATGCCTGCTCTTTATAGTTTTGATCTCCAGAAACTTATATATACAATCTAATTTTCAAACTTTCTATAACTGCTGCTCGTCTTATGTAGTGCCAACTTTCTATAGTTTAATCTCTTCCAAAAATTTTCTATCAAATCCATACTATACTTGAACTTTCATAGAGCTTCATATTCGATTTGACACCTTACCTGTAAGTTATAGAGGTTTTTCTGCCTTTAGCCCAATTCAAACCATGGACTTTAACTTAACTTTTGTGAGGGTTTGGCAATTTAACAAGTAAGCTATAGGGCCCAAAACCTAGCTATATATTTTATTTATCAAAATATATAGTAAATTTTAAATAATAATTAAGTTATAATATTAAAAAAAAAATTATCAAATAATAATAATTTGGCAAATAAATATGTATTACTTTGTAGTATATATAGCAAATAATTTGTTAAATTACTATATTTAACAATTTTTCTAATATTAGTATTATCTAGCAATATATAATTATAATTGGTAAGAAGTTGCTTACTAAGTTTTAATTTTGAATATTAAAATAAATATAATTATATTATAATATATAAAAAAAAATAACAAAAAGAAATTTTTTATAATTATATAAGTTTGCCAAATAAGCTACTGATATTTAGTAAATATTTAATAGATCTTTGGCAGACTAATAGATTTATATAAAAAACTTTTCTCATTATATATATCTGATATTCATTGTATATTTATTTAATATAAATAGTTTACAAGCTATTTTATTATATTTAAAAAGTTAAATACTAATATATATAATATATCCAAATTTTAAAACTAAGTTTTGAACTAAATCTAAATTAACTCAAGTTTTAAGACTAGTTTTATAAGACTTGGTTTATAAGTTTATACAGAAAACTTATAGATTATAAAACCAGAACTAAACTTTACTACTTCTAATCTATATACTCTACTTTTTCTAATTTATAGACTTCTTTTTGAGCATTCTAATCTAATAGTTTAAAAAATCAAATTTGCTAAATTTTTAGTTTATAGTAATTTCAACTCTGGTATATACTTCATTAATATATATATATATTTCTAGCTTATACTTTAGCAGCTTTAGCTAATAGAATTCTTTTCTTGAAGATATTTTATATTCTTTCTTCTTTTAAGAGTTTTATTTCTAGTTTAATTATTAGTATTATATAAATATTTTTAAAACCTTCTAGTGTACAAAATGCACTAGTTTAACTAAAGTTATAAACTCTAGAACCTGACTAATTAATAAAAATCTGTTAATATTTATTCAAATATTACTAATAGGATTTGAACTTTGTACTTTTAGTTATAAAAACAACCAACTATACTAAATTACTATATGAGTGTGTGAGAGTGAAAACCTGGATCTGCATATAATAATTTACTATGATAAGTCCTAGGTTTTCACTCTCAAGCACTCATATCTTTTTATTTTAAAATTTTTTAAATTATAGTATTTTTATTTTTTTTGTTAAATAAAACCCTAACTTAAATATTAATCTTATTTTTATTTTTTTTTTAAATTTTAATTTTAATTTTCTAACTTTAAGCCTTAATTCTAATTCTAATTTTAATTTTTTTTATTTTTATTTTTAATTTTTTTTTTAATTTTTTTTATGGCATTTATTTTTGTGCACCCTGCACCGTGTGCACCTTTTGCTGTGACTCAAAATTTTACTAGGGTAACCCTGTTTTATAACTAATGAAAAACGATCCTCTTGCAATTTTACTTTAAGCCCAACCCCAACCCTAACCCTAACCTTAACCTAGCACTAACCATAACTGTTAGCTCGAATTTTTCATAGGGGTGCACACGGTGCAACCTGCACCAAATATAAATTATCTTTTTTTATTTTTTTATTTTTTTATTTATTTTTTTATTTTTTTTTTAATTTTTTTTTATTTTTTTATTTTTTTTATTTTTTTTTTTATTTTTTTTTAATTTTTTTTTATTTTTATAATTTTTTTTAATTTTTTTTTAATTTTTTTTTTATTTTTTTTATTTTTTTTTTTATTTTTTTTTAATTTTTTTTTAATTTTTTAATTTTTTTTTATTTTTAAAATATCTATGATGTATTATAGTCTCATTTATTAATAAGATTTTATACATATTTAAAATTATTATAAAACGCACCTATGGTGTTTTACACTATTATATTTTCTAAGATTTGTATATAAAATTTTTATTGCAAATGTTTTACAATCGGGTTGGTGTTTAGAGTTAGAGTTAGGGCTTGGAAAGGGTTTTTAAGGGCATAGAACATTTTTACTTAGATACCTGACTAATTAACTAATTTTTAATAATGTATAAATAGGTGTAAAATATCATAGATGCGTTTTATTTAAAGTCCATATAAATAGCCTACGAAAAAATAAAAAACCTATTAATTTAATTATTTCATCTACTTCAAAAATTAAATTTTTGATGCTTTTATTATTTGGTACTATTTATATGATTTTGTCTTTAATTTGTTTTAATTGACTAAATCAATAGTTTAAAATTTTAGTCTATCTAATTAAATAAAAAGATTTTATTAACTAAAACCAATTTGTCAATAATGATAAATAAAGAAAAATAAGAAAAATAGTAATACAAATAGTATAATTTATAAAGTAACACTGCCGATTCTCAGTCAAATAACTCGTATTATCTATTGTGGTATAACCATAACTATTTTCCTCACTATTTTCTATTATAAAGTCTTTTATAATATTGTTCGATTATAAGCTTTCCATCAGAGTCTCCCATCTCAGCAGATTTTTGAATATATTTAAATGATAATTGTAAGTCTTTTTTAACTCCAATTCCATAAAGATAACAGTATCCTGTGTTGAATACTCCTTGTGAACACCCCATATCAGCAGATTTTTGAAAATAAATAAATGCTTTATGTTCATCTTTTTTAACCCCAACTCCATTTTGATAACAATATCCAAGATCAAACATTCCATAAGCATTACCCATATCGGCAGATTTTTGATTGTAAACGAAAGCTTTATTTTCATCTTTTTTAACCCCAATTCCATTTAGATAGCAGCTAGCAAGATTATATGTTCCGTTTATGTGACCTGCTTCAGCGGATTTTTTATAATAAATGAACGCTTTATGTTCATCCTTTTCAACTCCAATTCCATTATGATAACAATGGCCAGTATAGTATGCCCCATCAGAATGTCCCATATCGGCGGATTTTTGATAATGGATAAACGCTTTATGTTCATCTTTTTCAATACCAAGTCCCTTTTGATAAAGTTTTCCAACTTGAAACATTCCATCAGAGTCTTCCATTTCAGCAGATTTTTTATAATATATAAATGCTTGATGTAAATTTTTTTTAACTCCATTTCCACAAAAATAGCAGTATCCTGTGTTAAATGCTCCTTGAGCGTAGCCCATATCAGCAGATTTTTGAAAATAAATAAACGCCTTAAGTTTATCCTTTTCAACTCCAATTCCCTTTTGATAGCAATCACCAAGATTATATGCCCCTTGAGCAAGTCCCATCTCGGCCGATTTTTGATAATAGATAAATGCTTTATATTCATTCTTTTCAACACCACTTCCAATCATATAACTTATCCCAACATTAAAAGTTCCTTCAGCACTCCCCATCTCAGCAGCTTTTTGATAATATATAAATGCTTTTTTTTCATCTTTCTCAACACCAATTCCCTTATCATAGAAGACTCCAACGTTATATGTTCCATCAACATGTCCCATCTCAGCAGATTTTAATAAATAAATAATGGACTTATATTTATCTATATTAACCCCAATTCCTTTATCATAACATTGTCCGAGATTATATGTACCTTCAGCATGCCCCATATCGGCGGATTTTTGATAATAAATGCATGCTTTTTTTTTATCCTTCTTAACTCCAATACCGTAACGATAACAATAACCAACTCGATATATTCCATCAATACTTCCCATACTGGCAGACTCTTCATAATAAATAAATGCTTTATGCTCATCTTTTTCAACTCCAATTCCGCTTTCGTAACAGCAAGCAACATTAAATGCGGCATTCCCCATGTTGATAGATTTCTGCTTATCAATAACTTTATTATAAATGGATGACTTATATTCATTCATGTCGACAGCTTTTTTAAAATGAATGAATCCTTCATATTCATCTTTTTCAACTCCAATTCCCTTTTGATAACAATAACCCACATCACACATTGCATGTTCATGCCCCATATCAGCGGATTTTTTGAGATAACTAAACGCACTATGTTCATCTTTTTCAACTCCAATTCCTTGAAAATAACACCACCCAAGAAGATATAATCCTTCAATATTCTCCAATTCTGCCGACCTTTGATAATAAATGAATGCTTTTTCTTCATCCTTTTCAACTCCAAATTCTTCGTGATAACAAAACCCAAGAGAAGCTAATCCAGCAGAATCTCCCATCTCGGCAGATTTCAGGAAATGGATAAATGCATTATGCTCATCCTTTTCAACACCAATTCCATTCAAATAACAGGTGCCAATTTGACATATTGATCTAGAATTTCCCATCTTTGCGGATTTTTCATAGTACAAGAATGCTTTGTGATTGTCTTTTTCGACTCCGTGTCCTATCTGGTAATAAGCTCCAAGATGAGCTATTTTGTCAGAATCTTCAATCTCGGCAGATTTTCGAGAATGAATAAAATTTTCACACTCATCTTTTTTACCTTTATTTACAACATTTTGTGATATGAGTGGATTAATAATTAGTAAACTTTCACCATTTTCTTCCATTACTTGATTATCTTTATATTCGGAAAATTTATTAAGAAAAAAATCAAATTTAAAAATAAATTTAATTGAAAATAACATGCAGTATCACAAACTACTTATTACCTAGATAATTGGTCTGGTCAGAATTAGTGGCATTTTTACATGATAGAGAAGCAAACTTTCTGCTAGTATAAATAGCTTCAGAATATGTCTTTAAGTGAGCCGGGATCGATTTGTTGGATTCCGAAAAACTTTCAATCGTTTCATCAGAATCTACTTGTGTAACTATTTCTGTTGACATATCTTCAGAAATGTTACTGCTCCAATTACTTATAGTATTAAATACATCTTTAGAAGTTGGTCTTTTGCCTGGTTGAGCATCCCAACATTTAGTTATTAGTTCCTTAACTAATTTAGGTATGTTTGTTGGAATAATTGGACGCAAACCATTATAGATATCATTTGCAAGACCGATATCATGTGGAATACCAGGATATATCAGAAGACCTGATACTATTTCATAAACAATAATGCCAAAAGAATATACGTCAGATGCTGTACTATACGTTTTTTCATATAATACTTCCGGTGCTATATATGGAATTATACCATATATCTCATCATTTGATCCTATATTAGCTAATGATGAAAGCCCTAAATCTGCAATATATGCACTATGTAAATTATATAGTAGTATATTTCCACTATGTAAATCTCGGTGAATAAGACCTTGAGAATGAATAATGTGAAGATCAGATGCAATGGATGTTAATAAGAGTAATTTCTTTTCCCATTCCATTTGTGATACATAACAAAGATTCTCGCGTAAAGATCCCATTTGTAGATATTCAGTAACGATAATATAATCTTTAGAGACTTCATCTCTTGATATGCCCAAGCATTTAAAAAAAGTTTGATTTTTAAGACCAATGTCACAATATGCCTTTAACTTTTTGTAATGAAAAATAAATTCAATTTAGATTATATTCAAATAAATCATTAATGATAACCATAAGGATAAAAAAACATTACCTCATTTATAAATTCTTTACTACAATCTTTTGATCTGTAAAGAAGTTTAAGTGCAACATTTGTTTGACATTGTTGTTTATAATCAGTCCATTCAGCAGAATAAACGGTTGAAAATCCACCTTTTCCTATCATTTTGATAATTTCAAATTCGTTGTAATCAATCCAACGTATAGGATATTTATTTTCTATGATCATTTTTTTTAAAGTATCGTCTACATCAAATTTTTTATGTATCCATTCATCTATGGCTAATTAAAGCAAATAGATAATAGATTATTATAGGTTTTGAACCATTATAATTGAATTAATATGAAAGCAAATAGTTACCTGATATTTCACCTGATGTCATAATTTTTTCTCTAATTAACCAAGATATGAATTTATTAACAAATTGCATGTGTGGCAAGAATACTTTTATATGAAAAAATTATTACCTTTGATACCAATATTCGGCTTTTTGTAAATCCTTTATCACACCAATTCCATTTCGATAGCAATCACCAACTTTTTTCATTCCAGGAGCATAACCAATTTCAGCAGATTTTTGATAATAGATGAATGCTTTATGTCCATCTTTTTCAACTCCAATCCCATCAGAGTAACATTCTCCGAGACAAAATGTTCCTCTATCGTGCCCCATATCGGCAGATTTTTTGAAGTAATTGAATGCACTATGTTCATTCTTTTCAACTCCGGTTCCTAGTTGATAACAATATCCAAGGCTTAAGAATGCTTCTGCATGCCCCATTTCAGTAGCTTTTTGATAATAAATAAACGCTTTATGTTGATCTTTATCAACACCAATTCCATGATAATAGTAATTTCCGAGCTGACACGTTCCTTCTTTATGTCCCATCTCAGCAGATTTTTGATAATAAACAAATGCCTTATGTTTATCCTCTTCAACCCCACATCCAATATCATAACACATACCAAGAATATATAATCCATTATTATCTCCCATCTCGGCGGATTTTTTATAATTAATAAATGCTTTTTGTTCATTTTTTTCAACGCCAATTCCTCTTTGGTAGAAACTACCAACTTTAATAAACGCGTTAGAATTTCCCATCTCAGCAGATTTTTGAAAATAAATGAACGCCTTATTTTCGTCCTTTAAAACACCAATTCCCTTATAATAACAACGGCCAACATGAAGCATTGCGTCAGTGCACCCTTCTTCGGCAGATTTTTGAAAATAAATAAACGCTTTGTGCTCATCCTTTTCAACACCAATTCCTTCTTCATAACAACGACCAAGTTCATACGCTCCACGACTAAATCCTTTTTCCGAAGATTTTCTATAATAAAATGGTGCTTTATTTTCATCTTTTTCAACACCAATTCCATTTTGATAGCAATAACCAACTTGATATATCGCACTACCATATCCCATTTCAGCAGATTTTTGATAGTGAATAAATGCCTTATATTTATCTTCTTAACACCAATACCATTAT
>CAJVPU010000547.1:0-16889 GCA_910591775.1 Dentiscutata heterogama | reverse complement strand
CGTTTGATTGACATTTTCGTTCCACCCTTCCACTTTTCAATTCCTTATTCAATTCGTTATCTACTTGTATACCTTTTATTAGGTATAAGGGTTCTTCGGAAACTATGCGACAAGAATTTACATATGACAATGCACATTTTTTTATTGACTATATTAAATTAATGCTAGCCAAATTAACGGTATCATTTTATATTAATTATATCGTATAAAGTTTTATTTTGAGATATTAATGCAAATCTCGAAATATTCTATTTTAGGTGTGTGATTGGAATCCAATAGATGATGCTATTGTTAAGAGGTGTGTATCCACTCTTAAAATATTTCTTAATTCTGCTATATATATGGGTATTGAAACTATAAATATAGAATCAAAACTATCTGTTAATGAACTTCTGGTATGAATAGTTAGTGTCTTTTGCTAAATCATAACTATTTATTTATATATTATTATTGTTATTTTAATCAGGATCGTTCAACTGGAACAGTAATAGCTGAAATTGAAGAGTTAATAGATAATTCTAAAGATGATAATTCACATCTCAATTCAAAGTTTGTTTTGCCTGAGGATATTAAAAATAAAATAAACAGTTCACCACCTCCCAAGGATTCACAACTTTTACTATATAAAAACGATTCTGACCTGGTTGATATATCACAAAACTTAATTGAATTTTTTCAAAATATATTATGAAATGCAATACTGCAGAAAAAGATGAAATATGGTTCAATTATCTTCGTATATTTTTAGATTATATAGTCAAAAGGCGTATTAAAAGTGTTAAATTATGGTTTGATCAAAATACTGCAAAATTTTCACAAGATAACCCCATATCGTTCAGGGAAACAATTTATTAGAAAAAGAAATTAGCAAACTTACAGTTTTTTAGAATTTATGCGGCATCAAATGTTCTATATGTAAGCTATATTGTCTAAAACAAAGAGATCATAATAGTGATCATGATTGTCTTACAGATCACAAATGCCATTTTGATTGCCAATTTAATGAAAGTCATCCTGACCAAAAAATGCACAAAGAAGTATGCAAACATGAGGTGGACATGATGGAAAACATGTTTGTGATAAAATCGTAAGTTATATTTACAATATTTTATTACAAGATTTTTACTAGAACGCACCTATGGTGTTTTACACCTATGTATATGTTATCTCAAAAACTGGCTAATTAATCGGTGAATGATGTCCTAGGTAAAAATGCTCAACACCCCTAAAAACCCTTTATAAATCCTAATACTAACCCTAAATAACACTAACATGAGAATTTTGTGTTGAAAATTATAAATTCAAAACTTAAAAAAATCCAAAAACATAATAAACATATGATAGGTGCAAAACAACCAAAGACGCATTTACTGTTTTACAATAAACAGGACTAAAAATACAAACATATATTAATATTATCTTTTTTAGAGACATAAATGTGGAGAACCTTGTTATTTATCTAACAAAAGAAATTGTAGCAAATTTTGCACATATGAAGTGGATATTCTGAAAAAGAACATAACTGCAAATCAATTCATCATTGTGGTGCAAAATGTTCATTAAACATAAATACAAGGGGCATGAAATATAAATGTCCAAATTATTGCACTTTGCCATATGATTTAAAGCATGATGACAACAAACATCGCTGTGAAAGTAATTCATGTCCTATATCTTGTCCAATGACAAATTGCAACAATCATCATCATGCATTAGATGGAGAAGATATTAAACATCTATGCGGGTAAATTATATTTAATTCAATTTTTTTTTTTAATTTCAAAAGAAATTTTAATTATATGATTAATTTTTTAGCAATGAGCATCCTTGCCTAGAAAAATGGTATGGAACTCCAAATATTTACTTTAATAATAATATATAGTTATTAGGCGTGTAGTGAACAATAACTGCAGTTATTATTCGTCTAAGATTTGTTAGATGCTAGTTGGCCGCGATAGCGGCCGAATAGCATCTAACATATCTTTGACGAATAATGCAGTTATTGTTCACTTACACGCCTAGTAACGGTATTATCCTTCTGTCTACGACGATCTGTATATAACGCTCTTATGTTATTGTGATCGGTAAATAAAAATAACTAAATTATTGATTGATGCAGATCATAGTAGACTGAAGGATAATAGGTGTTATTTTGAAAAATAAGAATAAAACTTTAAAAGTAGGATATCCACAATAACGCCCATGCATTATTTTGAAATCGATTAATGTATTACTAGAATAAGGCGTATGGGTGTGGAAAGGAAAAAATTATTTTACCGACTAATAATTTAATTGAAATAATTAAATTATTTTGTATGCTTTTGGGTATAATATATTGAAATTTAAATTATAACTTACTCCCTAATGATTTATTTTAATTAGTAAATCAATATTCTTATAATTAATGATTTAAAAGTAAACGCTTACAAGCTGAGAATTTGATTTGATTATGATTAAATTACTAATAATTAGAGATAACGTGCTACAATATTTGATGATTTAAAAAAAATGATGAAGCCATATACTTACTTCCTAATAGTTTAATTAATAAGGAAAAATAAGATATTTGCATATAAATTGCTATAAAACTCAAGAATAGTATATATACCGACTAAAGTTTAATTTATAATTAGTAAATAAATCATGTAATTCGCCATTAGACAATATTATAATAGCAAAATTTGTTGCGACTATGTTTTATGGCGTATTAGAAATTAATTATTGATTTGTCTGCTACCTAAACACATGTCATAATGTAATTGATTTAAAATTACTTTTTGCCAAAAAATTTATAGCAACTCTTCGACACATTACACTATGACGTTATTCAAGTGGCTCACGAATCACTAGTTATAAATTTTATATATACTTACAGACTGATTTATAATTTTTTTTTAGTGACAAAGTTATTAGAAAAATAGATTTTATAAGAGTAATTGTAAGAATTCAGACTAACTTTCTAATAAATTAATTGAATTAAGATTAATTAGCAATAAAAAAAGAAAATTTTGCATGCTTTACTATTAAAAATGACGTACTTTCTATTTATTTAGTCAATTTAAAAAATATAATTGTTTAATAATTATTGAAAAAAAAATTTAATTACCAACCCACATACTTACAGACTAATAATTAGCAAATAATAATTAGTTAATAATAACATATATAATATAGAATTGATTTAAAAATAATATACTTACTGCCTAATAAAATGATTAGTCAATTAAAAAGCTTTATTTGTCGACAAATTAAATTTTTAAGAATATTTACTGCCTAATAATTTAGTTTTGATTGGCTCAGACATAAATGACATAATAATGTAATGAATTATTAAATAATAATTTTTAAAAATATTTATACTTACTGCCTAATAATAATATAAAAAGGTTTAATAACAGAATTATTTCATTCTTGAATTTATATACACACCGTCTAGTAATTTAATTAAATTATTATCAATAGGAAAATGATATATTATATGCATATAAGACATTTATTTAAAAACCGACAAATTATATACTTACTTCCTAGAAATTGAATTATTTTAATTGAAGTATTACTGTTTATTGTATAAACTTGATTTAAAGAATGATTATAAATTATGTACTCACGAGCTAGTAATTTATGCATTTGGTTACAATTATTGAATATTTAATTATAAATATTAATGTTTAATTTAAATAAACATATACTTACTCTCTAATTATTTTTCATTGTTTATATATAATTAATTAAAATATGTTAAATTATATATAGCATTACAAATGATGATACGGAATAACCAAACATTGGACCGAGGCAAAGCCTGAACAAGACCGGCCCCAGGATCGGACTTTGTGATCATCATTAACACTCATAATGCCTAATAGAATTGCTAAAAGAATTGTTTGAGACCGGGCAGTAAATACTATATAAATACGGTTCTACTTGGACCGGGACAGACCAATTTAGTTTGTTTTCTTCGTTTTTGTTTAAAGCTTCAAAGTGACACTCACCTGCGGACAATTTATGACGCTATGCGAAATATAATAGTAAACTGAATTCATAAGGAATAAAATAAAATAATAAAACTATATGCATCATAGTAATTAATAAAAAAAGTCCTGTCTTTAGACTTTTACCCGCGCGGTATCTTATAACAATACAAAAGTCGGATTTGTTAAGTTTTAAGAATAATTACGAGTTTCAAAGATGCACATAAACGATATTCGACAAAAATAATATTTATTTTATAAAAATTTCTTAATAGTCCCCATCCCGTGACGGCTTGAGTTCGGCCCAAGGTCGGCCCGTATCACAAAGCTTTGATTTTTAAAAATGAATATAGACTTACTCTCTGATAATTAAATTAATAGTTAATTTAAAGAATCAGTGTTATTTAATCAGATCAAAATAAGAGGCATATACTTACATACTGTTAATTAAGTCGTGATTGACCAGTAGTTGATTAAGAAATAATATTATTAATAATAAACCCATTCTAAAATTTCAATACTTTAAAAATAATACTTACAAACTAGTAATTTGATTGTAAACTAATTTAATGATTGGTTAATTATAAAATTTCAATATTTTAAGAATGATACTTACGTACTGATTTTTAATTGAATTAGTAAAATAAAATTTAGGATAAAGTTGTCATAAAATTTTAAAAGTGATATAATACTCACTGGCTATTAATTGAATCACAGTTTTAAAAAAATTTTCTTCTAATTATAAGCTTCAATTTTGAATTATAAATTATATACTCACTCACTAAAAAGTTTAATCAAATTACATAAAATGAATTTTTTTTTAATAAATTACTACAAAATCCTAATCATAAATTTTATACTCACTCTCTAATAATATTAGCAAGAAATTGTGTATTATTTAATAGATGAAGATGACTTAAATTTTAAAAGAGTGATAATATTAATTTAGCAATTTGGCTAATGACTAAAAATATTGAGATACTTAAGTAAAGATTTCTCAAACCTAATATATGAGTATATTTAATTCGAAGTTTTTAATTAACTATGCCGCATTTTCAAGCACGAGTACCTGGGGTATTACATGTTTATTTTAACACCCAGGGTACTCGTGTAATGAATGCATAAAGATATTGTCTTAGTATTATATGAATGGGTACTTATAATATTAATGAAGAAAAAGAAAAATGTGCTTTATAGCGACATTGTTATATATAATATACTTACAAACTGTTGAATATCATAATTAGTAAATAATTAAATTTGAAAACATTTGAAGATTAAATTTTGAATTGATATATTTACGTCCTGGTAATTAAATTATTAATAATTAATCATTAGAAAAATTATATATTTTTAATTTGATTTCAAATGTATACACACCAACTTGTAAGTTATTTGAATTATATTAGCTGATTTGTTTAGAAAAAAGATTATTTGCTAATGATAATCGTTGTTAAATATAATAACGTACACGCTTGTAATTTAATTAAAACAATAATTGTCAAGAATAATTAATTAAAGGTGATATTAAGCAATAAGGTGGTTTAATAAATATACTCACTCTCTGAAATTTAATCGATTTATTTTGATGAAAAAAATGTCATTTAAGAAAATAATAACATTATTTTTAAAGATATAATTACCGGCTAATAATAATTGAAATATTATTATCTAATGATAAAAATTTACAAAATCAATTGAAATGAATATAAAGCGTATACTTACTGACTTATAATTTAATTAAATCATTTTCTTAGAATGAAGTTTTGTTGAACCTTCAAATTTTAAAATAAATGTGCAATTTTTGTTAAAAAATTTTGGCGTATTATATGTATTGTATAAAACGCAATTGTGTGATACATACAATCTATATAGCGCATAGACTTCTTTAAAATATACTCACTTCCTGTAGTGATGAAAATAAAATGAACAATGATACTCTTATGAAAATTAGATTTTAAAAATGATATACTCACCATCTGATGTTTTTAATTAAATCTTAATTAACCAGTAATTTGTTTAATAAATGAAATATTTTTTTAAAAAAAATACACACTCTCTAGTAATTTATTTATTCGTGGTTGATCAATAAGGATAATGATGAGATTATTACGAAGCTTCGATTTTAAACTCATACTTACGAACCGATATGCTTAAGCTCATTTAACTTTTTTATTGAATCATCAAATCCCGCCGCCGCAGATTTTTCATAATTAGTAAGTGCATTAAGTTCATCCTCCGGAACACCGAACCCTTTCTCATAGCAATTCCCAACTAAATAATACCCATAAGCATTCCCAATTTCAGCCGATTTTTGATATTGGATAAATGCTTCATGCATATCCTCTTTAATCCCAGTCCCATAATAATAGCAATGGCCAGAGAAAATCATTCCATAACTGTTTCCCATCTCAGCAGATTTTTGAAACCAAATGAACGCCTTAGATTCGTCCTTTTCGACTCCAATCCCATATCTGTAACAAAGACCAACTCGGAGCATTCCATCATTGTTTCCCATATCGGCAGATTTTTGAAAATGAATGAATGCCTTAGATTCGTCCTTTTCACGATTACCAGCTTTAAATATTTCAACAGATAACCTAGCATAGAGTTGATTACAAAAGTGACGTTTAACAATCAATTTTATGGAACAAAAATGAATACAGATACTCACTCCCTAGTGACTTCTTCATGGGCCTTTGATGCCCATGCATCATTTGGTAATAATTTGTCTAAATCTGCTAGTGATTCTTGATACTTTTTCATCATGTGATACGTTTCTCCTCGGTATCTTATTGCAAATGCGTTATTTGGTTCAATCTCTAATGAATTCGATAAATCTGCAAGTGCTTCTTCATATCTACCCATAATAAAATAAGTTTTTCCTCGATATCTTAGAATAAGTTCATACTTTTTTTCGATTTCTAGTGATTTCATCAAATATTCTAATCTATCAATTTGTTGATTCATTTGCTCGATATTAAATGCTTCAATCCATTTCTCTTTTAATAATTCATTATCAATATCATCACCAGTTATCGCTGTTCATAAAGGATTATACCATCAAATTACAATACCAAAATATCAAACGCTTATGATACTGTATATTTAAAGGTACCTGTATATTCGAATTTATTTTGTCCAAAATTTGCTTGTATTATTCCGCCTTGTGATCTCATTCCAATACAAGGATAGTATGTACATTTCGATGTAGGTACATTGAATTTTCCTCAAAATTTATTATGAAATATCAATTCTCAATCCGTCTAATTTTAATCATCACAATTTATAATTATTGCAATAATTACCTAGATGCACCCCATTCTTGGTATAGAATACTATATCACACTTAAAATTCAAATAGCACCCAATAATGTCCCCGGTAGAAAACAGCGGTCCATACGACTCACCACATCCATGACCGCAAAAAAGGTTCCCATCATCACCATGATAACCCCACGAGTTTTTACCCCATCCTGTGAAAATAACATTAATGATAAAATAATATATTGAATGAATACAATAGACATGATTTTTCATTTACCGGGCATCAGATTTAAACTAACTTGCTTTGCACAAAATCCTATTCCAATAATTCTTTAAAGATAGAATCAAAAGAAAAAAGGAAAAGTTGGGTAAATCGTGATTATCTATAATTAGTGATGGGAAACATGTAGGTTTCACGTGAGAGACCCTGCATATTATCTCACGCAGGATTTTAATCCTTTCAGGTTATATAATTCCTCTAATACAATTTTGTCAAAATCTTGTAACAGAAAATTTGAAGCTATTTTCATGAAAATTTTACATCTCGCGCGTAATGTAGTAGTGATTAGAGAAGCCCACAGATTATACGTCTCTATTCCTTGCGAGATACTGCATGTAGAAATATAATGCAAAAGAATAGCAAATTTACATCTTACCCATTTTCTCCTTTATTTATAATTTTAATTTCGAAATAAAACAATCCGCATTTTGGAGAAATGGGATGGTTTGCACGTATTGCAGCAGAATCTTTATTTGTTTTACCAGGACCTTGGTGTTTTTTAGGAATTATAGTAAGTTAACAAGTTATATTATATGATCTTTAATATATTTGTGATACATATTATTGGTATTTATAGAACCTCAAATAAATAAATCTATTTAAAATATATGAAACAATACCTGTATAAGTTATTCTAAGACAATCTGAATCCACATTCAAAAATTTAGATTTGTCATCTACATTCCAAGCAGTTGGTAAAGCCATACTATCATAATAATTGTGCTCTTAAAGCTGATAAATTATAGATGGGATACGAGTGTAAATATTTTTTATCAGATTAACGGGTTAATTATGGTTAAACCGTCAAGATTTTTTTTTTTTTTGGCTGTTATTGCAAACGATTAATCAATTATTTATTTTAATTCTGTAATACCAGCTCAATTTTTAAATTCTTTTACTTAGTGTTTCTAGAGATTTTAATATTGATACGTTTTAGAGGTATTATTTATTATAGAGTTGCAGTTATCCTGGCAGCATTGAAATAATTAATCTGAATATAATTACAAAATTTTTCGTATTTATTTTTGAAAATTCGGCTAAAAGCGTAATTATGAAAAAAAAATTGTTAAATTTTTTTAGTGAACTGCATGCAGGAAACTAAAGACAACGATTATGCTTTATATATGTCGTATCTAAAGTTACCATCTATCTGAAATTGCAACTTTAGATATATAAAGTTCATCCGACTAAAATTAAGCCCCTGAAATTAGATATTTATACCGGGTTGGTGAAAAGTAATTGAACTGTGGCCTTTTTTTTAATCACTATGATTATCATTTTGACGTTTTAGTAATCATTGCAATAAATTAAAAATTGTAATAATTTTTAATTTATTGCAATGATTACTAAACGTTAAAATGATAATCATTGTGATTAAAAAAAAGGCCACGGTTCAGTTACTTTTCACCAACCCGGTATATCTAAAGCTGCAACTTCAGATAGATAGTAACTTTAGATACGACATATAAACATTGAAATCAAATATTTCCTAAATAATTAACACCAATAAAGCATGCAAATCATTGTTTTTTTTTTGATATTTCATTGAACATTATTTAGGTCGATAAATTAAGAAATATGTGCTACTTGATTATCTGTTTGGCGTAATCTGTAAATGTCCGAAGCGTGACGGGGATTTAATGTTTAGTCGTGGTGCTACGAAAGTTACGTTTTTGATACATCAAAAATGTAAACATATTACGCCAAGCAGATAATAAAGTTGTACAAAAAAAACAAATATTTCTTAATTTATCGATCTCAATAGAATTTACACGTTATGACAAAAAAAAATTGTTTTTTTGGATGCATATTATTTAGCTTTGAAGGGTTTGAGTTATAATTTAAGGTTAAAATTATTGACTTTAAAGAAGTTCTAAATTTCATTTAATCTGATAGGCTTCGTTGGCGTAATAATGGTATAAACAAAAAAAAAATTTCTATATGTAGTAATTTGTTCTGCTCTTTTTCGCTGATGCACTTTATCTCTCATACGCCTTTACTTCCTGCATAAATGAGTATCGGTTCTGATACATTATTTAGCCGGTATACCAATACCAGATCTTATTTAACCAGAGAGCTATTTTCCTTTTAAAGGTGATGGTTTTATATTTATAGAATCTAAAAACCATAATCTTCATAGAGTTTATATAAATAAATCAAAGAATGAGTACATGTATTTTAGAAAATATGTCTGTCAGCATATATCAACATTTATTTTGTAATAAAAACCAAAAATTATGCAATGTATGTAATACATGATATCAAAATTATATTACTGTTATTTATGTGCAGTAATTGTTTTAAGGAACATTGTACATGAGCACTTCCACAACGGAAATATTCGGGTCCGTATCGCTCGTAGAAGTTTATTTCAAGACACCCTGTTTCGCAGACAATCAATTCATAGACATGTTTATTTTAAAGACAATTAATTTACAGACAGTTCATTTCATAGACAGTTTATTTCATAGACATTTCATTTTGTAGACAATCTTTAATAGCAAATAACTTCTGAATCAGTGTTAAAGATTGTCTACAAAATGAAATGTCTATGAAATGAGCTGTCTATTAAAAGAACTGTCTGTAAATTAATTGTTTTTAAAATAAACTTGTCTATGAATTGTGAAACAAGGCGTCTGTGAAATAAACTTCTACGAGTGATACGGACCCAAATATTCATATCAGTAACTTGTACATCGTTCTGTACATCGTCGTTATTCCATGCCCCAAATATTGTCAAGTATTATTTACAATTAAGTCAAAGAAGACAGTAACATTATGCACAATGAATTTTTTGGCGATTTTAGTTTGGCTTTATGTTAATAGATTTGTGCAATATTATATAAAGGCATTTTCATTGCGTGAGCATTTTGTCGTAAAAGCTGACTTTTCTCTAAATATTTTGAAATATGCAAAACGGTGAAATAGTTGAAGATATATCCAATGAAGACTGGAAGTGGCCATGCTTCGAAGAATGGTTTGACCGGAATAAATGGGAGATGGTCCAAGAGAGAAAGAATGAATGCAGCGAAGAAAATTTTCCCTTTAAGGTTATTTATTCTGTTGATAGAGACGGTATACGCAATACATTTGTCGAATTTGGTTTTCAGCCGTTGATTACGACTCTACAAAGCATTATTCCTGGCAATAGGATCATTCGTGACAAGAAGCCCAAAGTCAATGCTAAAGATTTGTATTATATAAAGGAAAAACTACACCTCAGTATGTAGTTATATTTCATATTCATGTTTACAAATTAAAAACAAGCTAAATTTGTGGTTTAATTTGTAGAGTTAGAAAAAGTATCTAGCTCAACGATTGAGAAGATATATTTGAATAAATTGGTTAAATTCCTTGATCAAGAGTATGAACAAACAGACGAAAATAAGGCGAGA
The DNA here is from genome assembly GCA_910591775.1 of Dentiscutata heterogama. Classification (NCBI taxonomy): domain Eukaryota; kingdom Fungi; phylum Glomeromycota; class Glomeromycetes; order Diversisporales; family Gigasporaceae; genus Dentiscutata; species Dentiscutata heterogama. The sequence continues at coordinate 5,973 of CAJVPU010000547.1, read as the reverse complement.
ATGATAAAAAATAATGCAGTTACATTTGACATGTTATGGGTATTTTATACCCCAAAATTACCTGTATGGTAGTAAGTATTTCTTATAATTTCAACTTTCTGAATTAAGTGTTTTAATTATAATTTATTCACTGTAAAGAATTGTTTGATTAATTAGTAAAAAAACTTCAAATGCTTGATATACAAAATTTACTATGCATAATATATTGAACTTACAGAATAATATGTTTAAAATTTCGAGATTCTTTATCGTTAGAACCATAAATTATGAAGTTCTTTATAGGGAAAATTGGTTATAATCACTAAGATTTTCCATACCGTTGTTTATAATTAAATTTACTGACTTATGTTTGGAACCTTCTTTTATAGTGCATGTAAAATGTCTGGTCAGAAACTCGGTGGAATTGTCACCTCAACATCAGAAGAGTTTGACTACAACACGCAACAAAGAGTGTTTTATATAAATATTAAGGTGATTGACTATGACAGCGTCGGATTTAAACAATGCTCTATACTCAGTAGGATAGGATATTTTGAAGGAGAAATGAGCTTTTCTGCTTTGCCCGTTATGCCATCAAAATTTTGTAAAGTTCAAGACAAAATCACAAAAATTGTTGCTGAAAATGGAAAAAAGTTCTTTGAGCTTGCTACAGAAAGACACTTCAAAAATTACGAAGGCCCGTTATTGCGTTGGAAACAAGTCAATAATTGCATGCAAGTAGAAAAGATAAATGCCAATGGTCGTGTCATGATTGATTTAGAAAGTTTCGCGGTCATGAATCCTGACTATAAAATGGGTAATGCTTTACCTCCAAATAAATGTGACATTGAGTTACTTGTCGAAAATGATGCTTATCTCAACAAAGACAAATTACATCAGGAAGATAATTATCTTCTTGCGCCTGCATTAGTATATGGGTTTAGCTTTGCATTAAAAGAATGGGGACAGTTTGAGGTTTCAAAGTTTACAGATATTCAATTTGGCAAGGATGCTTTAGACTATCTGGTGATGCCCCCGAATAAAAAAGACATAATTAAAGGTTTAGTGAAGCAGTACGTTGTAACCGGTAAAAATAATGATAGAAACGGACTCGATCCTATACGCGAGAAAGGCAATGGCTGCATATTTCTATGTTACGGACCACCTGGCACTGGGAAAACGTTGACGGCTGAGTGCGTAGCCGAATTTCTCGAACGGCCACTATGGACGCTCAGTGTACACGAACTTGGGACAGAGCCTAAAGAGTGCGTAGTAATTGTGCATGTTTGTGTAATAATCATAGAATATTTGTTTATGATTTGATTTTCAAAATAACGCATATAGCCTAGAAAAACAATTAGTCAAGGTTCTAGATGTTGCTTACAAATGGAAGTCTGTCCTTTTACTCGACGAAGCAGACATTTATCTCGAAAAACGAAGCACAACCGACTTAAACCGTAATATGATGGTTGGTATATTTTTACGTCTGCTAGAATACTATCAAGGTACGAAAGACTGCCGCTTTTCATTTTCCGCATTATTTTCATGTTTAGATGAATATTTTAATAAGTTTATCTTTATTTCTACTTTTTCAGGAGTCCTCTTTATGACGACGAATCGTGTTGCAAATTTTGACGACGCAATTTGTTCGCGAATAAGCATGTTTCTCCATTATCCCAAACTCGACCAGGATAGAAGACGTGAAGTATGGACAAATTTTACCAAGCGCGCTAACCTATCCCTCAAAATAGATGATTTAATTAAGTATGAATTGAATGGTCGTGATATTCGTAAAATTATTAGTACTGCACAAATGTTAGCACGAGATAGAAATGAAGGCTTGACTGCAGACCTTGTAATTGATGTTATCGAGTCTATCCAGACATTTCAGGAAGATACGAATGAAAAGCAAAATGTTAAAATGAATGGAAATGGTGTGTTATTTCAAAATTGAATAACAACTAAGCTTATAGCTTCTTAAGTTCTCGCCAGAATCAGATTTGAGACAAACTATATATTCCAGATATTTGTGTTTTATTTGTAATGAATGATGTATGTAATCGGGAATAATTTTACCGATTAATAAATAAATATATTTATTTTTATATAAACAATATTTATTGTCTAGAATGAACGCTAACGCTAAAAAAAAAAAAGGAAAATGAAATACAGCATTTATTTCTCTACTTATTTATTTATATATATATAAAAAAAAGCTATTACATGAAATTAAAGTAAAAAAATCAGCCTTTTTGAAAAATTCACGTCGGGTGCATTAATAATAATGTCATTACAGCACTATGAATAAAGTTGATCGGCAAAATCGATCTATTACCTCTTCAATATTTCGAAAAGCATTGTACGCACGTGATATCTTATTGGTTGGATGCTGGCCATTAGCGGCAGATTAAACTTTATTAAGTGATTTATATTGAGAACGCGCAGTATATATCAAGGCAATTGATGTACTGTGCAGACTGAGACGAGGCATGCTCCCGGAAATAATAACTATGATTGTACCGGGTATCACCGTCTCAGCTGAACTCGAGATTCTGCATGGATGGAGGGTTTGGGTGCAAATTTTGCTCCATATTGCGCGATGTTGTCGTTACCTTCTGTGTGTCGGTTATTTTATATCCGATGAGATTACTTGTTAATACATACGCGCATTATTCATCGAGTTCTCAAAACAGGCAACTGATTAAATTTATACTCATCTGAATTTGAGTACAATTGTCTTCCGGATTCGGTCAAAACCGAATACTGGTTTCGGCTTGTATCTTAGTCTGCGCCATTTAACGAGTCAGTGACCAGCGCATCCCTGTTTGACCGTCTTTTCGATCGGTTGACTTTTCGAGACTATTAAGCTCTCCCCGATCGTAACACCGTATAAGTTTATGGATATGAGGTTCCTTTTTTATTGGTTTCACCAGTATGCTATATATGTCTGTAAATCCTTAATAAATCCAATGCTGGAATACATCCAACAATTATATCACATGCGTGCAGCAATTTGTGTATCCTACAATGATAAAGTGTATACAGTATAAAATACATTCTGCGTATTATTATTATTTCTATTCATGAAAGTTTAGTATTGTACGTGTGGTACGTACAAGAAACCTAAAATCTTATAGAGACAGATATAAACAGTAAAATTAACTTAAATATAGGTTACATTACACATTAAGTGAAGTAGATAATCAAGTAGCACATTAAAATTATATTAAATTATTGGCTTAGAAATATTTGTTCTTTCTGCATGATAATACATAAACTAGTAACATATTGAAAATAAATTTCTTAAATTATCAATCACAATAAACTGAAGGATCTAGAATTTGCATGGAAATAATACGCCAAGATTATGATAATATAAACTTAAAAGCAGCTATTCTATGTCTACGGCAGAGTCTTACAACAAGAACTCCTAAATTATCTTATCTCTAGCGTGTTAGTTACCTGAAAAATAGAACAAAAAAAAAAAAAGGAAACGTCTATTTCCGTCATTAGTCATTGTTTAGTATATGTTACTTTACATATTTATATTAGCTTTATTTCGTGCCAATTACAAGCAAATTTCCATGGTGGAAATAGGCGCTCCCCATAAAAACTATATCAATATAGTAACTGCTCAAGGAAAACTTTTTGTTAAGGTACAAAAGGCGATTTCTTATTATAATTTTTGGTGTTTTCTGATCGTGTTACGTTATATTAAATTGCGGCTATATCTGATATATATTTGTGCCTCAAATTTTTGCCATTAAACATATTGATATTATTGTTTTACATCGCAAATATATATAATCATACGTATGTATCATTTTATATTCAAAAAATAGAACTAAATGGATCAAAACCCAGTTTATGATTTTTCAGAAGCTGTCATAAAATATGGTGTTGTCAAAGCATGTGGTGCTATACCAATTATCGGAAATATCGCAGCCGATATTGCTCAGGACATTATAAACATAGCAGAACGCGCGCGGCATAATAAAACAGTGTGCAAATATATTTCTGACCGTGTACAAGAAAGTTTAAACACTATTACCAAGTTCCCACCACATGGAGATATTGGAAAATCGCGAAAAGTCTATGAAGATACGCTGAATGAAATAAGAGAATATGTAACTGAAATTGAAAAACCAGGAAAGTTTAGTGATAAAGCGAAAAAACGACTCATGGAAATAGTCAACGCAAATCATGTACGTGAATATTATCTATTATCTCAATTCCTGAAATAAAGTATTTTAAATATTTACTTTTATTAAAGATTAAAGAAGTGCACGACAAATTGCTCCTAAAACTGCGGGATGCCACCCAAGATTTTTATAATGCTGTCTTAATTGATATCCATACCGCTACAATTGAAAACAACATTCAAATTAAAGAAATTCGAAAAGAAATGGCTGCTGCATTTGAACTCATGCTTATTCAGAAAGGAGACGATTTGATAGATGAAGACATTAATTTGCAAATTGACCCATTGAAAATTAATAAAAATGATGACGTTGATGATGAAGATTGTAATTATTATTATGATGATGACAACGATAACGAAATTGCGAACAAAATCCAAAAACGGTTTTATATTGGAGAGGCAGTTGCAGTGAAAAAAAATTCTGGTATAAACCTAAAAACGGAACTAGAGAGTATTAAGAAACAAGCAAAAATTATCAGTTTGCTTAGCAACTGTGGTGAGATTGAAAAACTGTAAGTATTTATGATGCTTTACCCTCAATTTGCTTACTCCGTTGATAATTAATTGGTTTATTATTTATAGTTTTGGTATCTATATTAAGAATGAAAAAGATCTCTATATAGTTACTAAATGGATGCAAAATGGAAACCTTCAAGAATATTTAGATAAAAATGAATCAATTCCATGGATGACTAAATTCAAAATTGCGGAACAAATTGCCAAAGGCCTCACCTTTTGCATTAATGCTAATGTCTATCATCGAGATGTCAGAAGGTAAATAAACCTGTTCATTTTTTTTTCTTTGTGTCAATCTTAATTTATATTTAAATATAAATTTTTTTTGTCTAGCAAAAATGTATTGCTCGATGAAAACCTAGACGCAAAGCTTACCAATTTTGAAATGAGCAGAAGAATTAGCGATAAATCAAAAGAAATGCAGATCGAAAGTATAAGGTGATTCATTTTTTTTTTTAAATAAAAAAAAAAAATGATTATTTCAGATTTCAAATTATTAAAGTTTTTGTAATTTTCAGATGGACTGCACCAGAAAAACTTGAATATCCAAAGCAACCATACACTGATAAATGCGAAGTATACAGGTACAGTACAAATTAATTAACGATATACAGTGCTTGAAAAGTTTGTTTAGAAATCACTGGAGCGAAATTCACAAATACATGCTTTTTATGAATATCGTAAGATTTATAAAAAACTTTACTTCAAAATCTGAAGTTAGTTTTTAGAGTGGAATATCTCACAGTATACTTCAAAAATAAATTATTAAATCCGTTTTTTAGAAATAACAACTCTGTATATTTCACCTCTGGAGAACGTTAAAATTGTCCTTGAAAAATAGCTAACAAAGATTTGATATTATTTAGTTTTGCTATTCTTCTATGGGAAATTTCAACGCATAAACTTCCATTTAATGATATAAAATCTCCCAGTGCTGTAAGTGAAAAGGTTAGGAAAGGAGAACGGCCTAATCCATTTTCAGACGACACACCAGATCAATATGAAGGAATTGTCAAGCGAGCCTGGCATCAAAATCACAAAAAGCGTCCAAGCATTGACAACCTACGAAAACAACTTTGTAGACTGAAAATTAAAGTACCGGATATTAATCAAGCAATATCGCTCCATGAAGAAAAAAGATATGAAGAGGCTTTCTACCAATTCCAAAAGTTGGCACAAGAAGACAACCCTTTGGCCTTATATTATACAGGTCTTTATCTTTACAAAGGAACTTATGGTATTGAAAAGGATGAAATTCAAGCCTTACAATTACTTCA
>CAJVPU010000546.1:0-16894 GCA_910591775.1 Dentiscutata heterogama | reverse complement strand
ATCAAATATTTCAAGATGAGAATTATTATATCAAATGAAATTATATAGAACAAGAGAACCACCATTTGATATTTTGTTTTGTACATCAAAAACTTTACTTATTTGGTGGTTTTCTCTTGAAGATAGTTTTCCTAAAGGTGAAAATTAATTAGTTCAATTAGCATTAAAATTATTTTCAATTGTTCCACATGCTGCTGGATGTGAACGTATATAGTCAAAATTAGGATGGTTATATGAAGCAAGAAGAAGTAGATTAGCACTTCATAAAATAGAAAATATGTATAAAATTGCATTATATTACTATTCATATGCTAAGCAAGAATTATCATATTTTGGTATAGAAAAAAACAAAAACCGAAGTTTTTAAAATTTTAGTTGATGAATATTTAAATTCAGATGAAGATGATTTTGTTGAAATTACTGAAGTAGATTTAAATGAAAGTAAAGAAAATACTAATTTAAGTGAAGAAACAAATTTATTATTAAATAATATTTTAAATGTAAATAAATTTAAAAATGAATTTGAAGATGATGATTTTAGTATAGATGAAGATTATTATACTGAGAATAGAGAAAAAACTTCTTTAACAAATCAACTACAAGAAGATATTGATTGAGATCTAATTGAAGAAGTAAATAAAATAATTGAAAATATTTAAATTATAAATATTTTAATTTATTTCATATATTTTTTAATTTTTTATTTATATTTTATATTTTTAAATATTTTTAAATTTTATTAAGATTTTTTATTTATATTTTTAAAATTTTATCTTTTATATTTTAAATTTTATATTTTTTATAAATTTTATTTTTATAAATTTTATTTTATATTATTATATATAATTAAGATTTTTTCCTTTTATTTAAATTAGGTTTTTTTATCTTAAATATATGTAATACTATAAATTTTAAATAAATATTTATTAAATTATCTAAATTAAGTTAATTTATCTAGTATTATGTATATTTCACATATTACTATATTTTTGCAGGCAAATTTGCCTACTCACTGTATTAAAATAGAGAAAATTAAATGTTAATAACAAATAATACAAAATAGAAATCTAAAAAGTAAGTATAATTAAGCAATATTAAAAAAAAAAAAAAAAAAAAAAAAAAAAAAAAACAGAATGTTTCAGATATTTCGCCATTTCGGTTTTGCTGAAATTCAGAAATTTTGCCCATTTTGAAAATTTCGGAAATTTTGGAATAATTTCGCCTTTGGGAGGATTTCGGTTTCACCTTTCAGATTTTGGAAATGTATTTTGCCCAAAACACTAGTGTAGGCTCTGAGGCTGCAGTAGTGCTAGGACTAATTATCTTCTTTGTTAGGTTCAGCAGCTACAAGTAGTGCAAGGACCATGGATTTTGATGTGTAGGCTCTACGGGCAGTAAAGGTGTGAAGACCTTTTTTAGCACTCAGTGCCTTCATACTACAAGTATATCAGCAGCAGTATTCTGATTCTCTTTGCAGCTATGTAAATAATAAGCTGCCTTTCAACATAGAAATAGAGTTGTAATTATAATAATTAGTATTTACCTCTTTGAGTTTATGTTATATAGAAGTGTTCATATTGTATAGATATGACAGATAGTTTAGTAGGTTCTTTTATATTTGTTAGTAGTTATTCATTTTGTTAGTAGTTTCTTTTATTTGTTAGTAGTTTCTTTTATTTTGTTAGCTATAAGCTAGAGCCAGTTTTTGGTGATAGCAGACCTATTCCCATATGTTTCTTCAATGCTTAGTAGTAATAAAGTCTCTGATTGAGCAATAATAGTAAAGCTTCCGATTTTCATTCTACTTATGGTGATCTATCCAAAATTCGAAAAAAAATTGAAAAACCAAATATACCCAAAAGGTGTATGGGCTAACTGTTATCAAACTCTATATGACAAAACGATCTTCTAATGTAGACGAAGAATTTTTTCTTCATCCAATTATTAATTATTTTGGTATATGTACTATATTTTTTTCTTGTTTTTTTTTTCTGTTTTTTTTTTCTTCTTATGTTTAGTTATACTTTTTAAATGATATTTGGTGCTCAAACCGTCATTTAGGTCGTGACAAGTTATCCTGGTTTATGAAGAAATTTGCTCCATTACGGGTATCAATTGCACTGGTAGAAAAATTGTCAACCAGTCTCTTACATACGGCTTAACATTGCAAAACTTGTAGTACCATCTAGTACACAAATGGTACAACATATTATATTTTATATTTATTTTATATTTATTACACGCTAATATTTAAAAAGATTTTAAATTTTTATATTTAATAATGAAACTGAAGAAAGCAATGAAGGTGACGGTAATGATAAAATTAACTGTGAAAATGAAAGTAACAATGAATCCGACGATGAAAATATCGATAAGAATGATAAAAGCAAAGAAGACCGGGCCAACTCACCTACCCGATCTCGATCTCAAGGATTTCAGTCTAAGGGTTTAAATTTTAACTTTACTAATTGTAAAGTTACAATTTTTCTTAGTCGTATAATTAGTTTTTTTTTTTTTAAGCTGTAAATGTAAAAAAAAAAAAAAAAAAAAAAAAAAAAAAAAAATTAATTAAAATATGCTGTAATAATTTCCTGGGTTGTTATTAAAGGGTAATATCCCGGTTATGTTTAAAAACTACTAAAATACCTCCCAGTTATTTGTGTGTATATAATAAAAAAATCGGGGTATTTTTTTATTTATCATTATAAGGCTAAATCTGAAATTTAGGATTCCTATATTTTAGTAGTTCAATTATTTTGAATCATTAAATGTTTCTATCCAATTGAAAATATCATATTGTAATCTTTTTAAAATTTTAATATGGATTTATTTACTTATTCACAAATAGTCACTTCATGTCTATTTATGTTCGAAAGTGATTTGCTAATTTATTGATAAACGATCTAACGAACACTTAATGTTATATGATTTATTTATTTCAAAGTTACTTTCCAGATCCCTTTCGACTTTAAATATTATAATAAAGGAATAAAGAATGAAATAGTAAGTTATTATATATGAAGTTTTTACAATAGATATTTATTATGCTTTTTGGTTGTATATCAGAATCCCGACACACAAAATCCTAACACACAAAATCCCGGCAACAAAATCCCAATACACAAAATCCTGACAAATTAAATTCCTAATTTTAATATTTTTAGGATTTTAATTTGTTGGGATTTTGTGTATTGGGATTTTGTTGCCGGGATTTTGTGTGACAGGATTTTGTATATCGGGATTCTGATATACAACCATGCTTTTTTATGAATTTGGAATATTTCATATTTATCCACTGAAAAAACCGAAAATCCATAATTATTGTTTGAACATGCATCTCTAATTCTTTCATAGTTGATACTCTGGCTATTATAGGGACAACGCCAGCTATTTTTTTTTATAGTAAGACCACTAAGAAATCCTAAGAGGTCACGATCACTACAAATTGCCTCATCTGATTTTTTACACGACTCAGGATTGACGTTTTAATAGATCTATTTTTTAATGAAAAAATAAAGCAATCATTGCAATATTTCTTCTGATAAGTATCATAATATTCCCATCCAATAGGATTATATCCGCAAGAATTTCATCAGTGTCTTGTCTTTAACTTTTAATACTACAACAGTGAAACCATCTCTGCTTGCACGGAGAAGTAATTTAAATTCATAGGGATTATTGCTATTGAATATATATCATTTTTATTATCTGTCCATGAAGCAATTTCGGCTGCATGTTCTTCGTTAATGACCTTTGAAAAACGTTCTGTAGATCTGGTTATCCTTGTTAATCATTAATGATAAAGCTATTTAAGTGTTCTTCTAATTGTGAAAGTTCAGTTTGTTGATCAAGAAAGATTTGTAATTCCTCTTTAGTTAGATTACCTCCTACTAAAATTTCTTGATAAGCTTCTATTTTACCACTTAGCTTATCTTTTTGGGAAAGATCAGTGGCTTGCTCTTTTTGCTGATGGGCTGTTATCAGTAAGTCAATTATATGAGCAAAACCTTCTCCGGCCTTTTCTTTTAGATTTACCATTAGCTTCTCAAATCCGGTTTTTTTATTACGAACTTTTGGGGCCAATTCTTGATATTTGAGACGAGTAATTTCTTGCCTTAGTTCAAGAAAATTATAAGGATTATTTGGATTATTATACTAGATAAATCCTTCAACTGAAGTTGTAGTTCACGAAGAATATTTTGTACTTTAGCTTCTGGTCTAAGCCAAATTGAAGAATACTGAAATTCTTTAATTTCAGCCGGTAAATACTCTAAACCTTTTTCAACATCTATAGCTCGAATATCAAGAATTTTTAAATTATTCATATTTTGCAAAGATCTTAAACTACCATAGAAACGATTATAAATATTTTTCTCAATTCTATCTTTGGTATCATTATCAATCAATAAAATTTCCAATTTAGTAAAAGGAGAAAACCAATCTATATCCTTACTATTAAAATTATTGCTATGCAATTTCAAATAAAGCAAATTTTCTGGATTAAACAAGGTCAGTGAGCAGGTTATAACCAGTGTCAAATTCTCGAAGTTGATTCAATTTTGGCAAATTTAATAACCGGATTTCATTAAAATAACAACGAATCACTTCTAGTTTTTGACAATCTATAAGATTTAAACTAGTTAATTTGTTACTAGAACAATTTAAATATTTTAAACTAATAAAATCAGCTAGTTCTAGTTGACCCTCCAAATTTTTATTATGGATTTCCAACCGGTTAATTTCTTTTCTATTTTCTTTCGTATAGTTTTGATCTAACCATTCTTGGGCGTTTACCATAGTGTCTTTAATATAATCAAGATAATTGAAATAAACTACAGTAGATAGTAAGACTTGGGTAATTTTCTGAGTGTGAGAAATATTAGTTACTAAACTATCAAAAATTTAGTTCAGATAAATACGCAAAATTACGATATATATCCGTAAGAAAATATTTTTGCTGATTGCTAATAAAATAAAGTGTGGCAAAAAGAAATTTTTACATGAGGTACCTATGTAGCTGGTAAATCGGATAAGTAAGAATTAAATTCTGCAAGAAACAAAAAACGATGTATATACTTATGTATGTACGTATATAAACTGAGGTGTCACGAATTTAGCCTCATACAGGATTATGCAATCTAGAATCCGGATAACAAAAATACGAAGCATATAAAAACAACCTACGTATCTTGATGTATTAATAAAGAAGTAAATTACATATAATACCAAGCAAACCATCCTAATTGTAATACTTTAGGCAATGAAATATTAAAGCAAAATCATATTATGTTTACCTGCAGGATCTATAAGTTAGGACATGCTCTATATTTAACTTTGTTGAACTGAGTTTGTTTCAACGTAATAAAGATCTTACCATTCTCAAAATTTTTTAAATTTCTTTAGTAGTTGGCTTCTTTAATGGATTACTTTTAATATATTTATATGTAAATTATATAGCAATTTGGTGCTTCGGGAGCAATCTCCGGTCGTAATTCATTACTGTAATAAAGAATGTTTAACAGCATTATTTGGATATTACAGAAAAAGGTTTTCTAGTTGAAACTTTTAATATAATTATACCTGATACAATTGTATGTTACCCAATAATGGCGATAATACTTGCAAATATTTGTCCTGATAGGTCTAAATATGAAATTTGAGGTTTTTATATTTAACTATTTATTTTTTAAAAAAAAATCTTTAAAAGAGTCTTCGGATAATCAAGTTATTCAATAATAAACATAATTTATACTAATTCTGTAATTGTTAACAATTAATGATTTATTTAATGAACGTTTAAAAGTGATTTCTAATTTATTGATAAACGATCCCACAAACACTTAATGCTATATTATTTATTTAAATTTCTATGAAAAAAAATGAAATCTATAATAGATATAGTATATTATAACTTTAGTTAATTATGATATTTTTTTATGAATTTGGAAAATTTCATATTCATCTACCAAAAAACGTGAACGTCCATCATCATTGTATGTTGATGCATCTCTAATATATATGTAAAAAGGTTCAACACAGTAGCAAGTCCCTTTATTTCCTTTCATAGAAAATCCTTTAATAAATCCAAAAGCTTCACGATGATTACCAATTGCGTTTTTTGGATCTTTTATACGATTTAAAATAGATTTTTTAATAGAACCATTTTTTAATGAAAAAATAAAGCATTTATTGCAATTCTTCGTTCGATAAGTATCGCTATATTCCCATCCAATAGGATTATATCCACCAAGAATTTCGTCAGTGCCTTTAATTTTTATTACTACAACAATGTTTGCTTTCTTATTACATAAATTCCAGAACGATTCAATATTGAAACCATCTCTGCTTCCACGGAGAAGTAATTTAAATTCATAGGGATTATTTGCTACTGAATATATATTATTTTTATTATCGACCCATGAAGCAATTTCTGCAGCATGTAATCCACTAATGATTTTTGAAAATGATTCTATAGATCTTGTTTGTGGTAAAATAATACGAGGTGGAAGGATCGTTGATGTTATTGGTTGACTGAGAGCCATGAGTCGAATTTTTATATCATTCCAAAGACCTTTTTCGAGAATTTGTTTATATGGTTTTACACTATTGTAAATACCATCACCAGAAATATGAAAGTAACGAATAAAATGTAAACAATTTTGTAAAGTAGTCTTTAAAGTAATAAAATTTTCATTAGACCAATCTTTAAGATCAAGTGGTAAATTAGGATTTTGAGCAATTCCCCATTTGATGACACAATTCCAAATTTTCACTTCTTCCATTTGTAAATCATCACGTTTAATCAAAGAGATTAATTCATTTTCTTGAAGTGATGTAAAATCTTCAGATTCAAAAACTTTATCTGGATATTTTAATGCAATTTCGTTGCACCAACTTTGTAATTCTTGAAGAATTCTATTTTGGAAACATTTTCGGTAAACATAAATCAAATGTAAACGAAGCCAGTGTGATTCTTTAATTAAATAAGCCTCGAGATATTTAGCTAATTCTTCAAGGAAAAATTCACAAGCAACCAGCATGAGCTCGAAAATAAATGATGAATCAAGATTTTCCAATAAAATTATGCCTCCATAGATATACCTTTATATAAAATTTATTAATATCGTTAACTATTTAAAAAAAAAAAGAAAAGAAAGACATGATAAAGTATTCAAAGTATTTGATGACTTACTTGATAATAATATCGAACTGTTGAATAGAGATATGCTTTAACCTAATCATTTTAATATTGTTTTTATCTTTACTGGCGCTTGTTAATTCTTTACGAAAATACGAAGACCTATATCTCAGAATAGTTGAATGTGCTCGAAATATCTTGGTATCGGAAGATTCACCAACTTTTATGATTACGTTAAAATCTTCATTATCGTCAAGAAGTTCAAGATAATTGTTTGAAAGTTTTTCAAAAAATTTTACTGTCATCTTATTATGCACGTAAATAAAGGTTCACGAGAAAAATACGGAAATAAAAATACGGAAATAAAGTAAATTGATTTAACATCAGAACATTAAATATTTGTTTATCATAAAGTAAATAAAGTGATCGTCTGTGTTACACAAACAGTTGACGTGATTTAAGGTGACTATCGTTCGTAGTAATTAGTGCTGTAGTACTGTAGTATCATTTTCTTATACTAAATTAATATGAAATTAATGATGAGTTCGTGATCTTTATATTTATACATTAAGCTTTGATCCGGATTTTACATCCATTAACAAATTTATTATTTGGACACGAATTACTTTTATTATTTATAAATTTTTTTTTTCAAATGTTTGTTAATTTTCAAAGAAATTATATTACCGCTGATACTCTATTTATTCATTACTGTATTAAAAACCATGATATTTATAAATTTATAAATGAAGCTAACATGTCTAAAGACTAATAAAAAAAAAAAAAAGGAATTTACAGAATCTAGAATTTAGCATTCGACAACAATTTCTTCATATGGTACTACTTTAACATATTTTTCCACTTTTCTAACATTATCATCCACTTCCAAATTCAATTCCCAATATCTATTTACTCCCACGTAACTCAAAGTTCTATTTCGTTTGTAAAATTTGATTAACGCTTTGACTTTTTTCTTATTACCAATGTCATTAATTATCAGTCTTTTTAAGGGTGCATAGCAATTTTTGAGTAAAATATCAATAAATGAATTTAAACAAGAACTCCTTAAGTTAAGATATTGCAGTGTTAATGGCAATATTTCTGCAAACTGCATAACATGTTCATCATCCAATATTTCATCAATACACCATGAACACCCTAACGTGAGGAATTGAAGTTTTTGTAAATTACTGATAAGATCTAGGAGTTGTAATGAAAACTCAATACATGTAATGTCAAGATATGTAATGTTTGGACAGAAGGACTTAAGTGCTTCTACTAATAATGAATCTTCTATAATCATCGCATCTAATGATTCAAGCTTTAGTCGTTGTAATAATTCGCCGGACTTTTCAAAAATTAACGTAATTTCCGATGCATCAATCTCGCAAGTAGCTATCTCCAAAGTTCGGATTTTATGATCAAGTATTTTCAATATTTTCCTATGATCGCTATATCTGATGCGAAGAATTTCTAGATTTTCGCAATTCATCAACGTCTTGAACTCTGAACTATAACCACAACCTTCTAATATAACCTCTCGTAATGAATGTTTTTGACTCTCTAAAGCCGAAATAATGCCGTGGAACTTTTTAGGAAGGTCACCACCATTCATACAGAATTGCCGAAGTTTCTCTTGTGATTTAATAATGCGTATAATTGCGTGAATTACTTGAGGATCATAATGAGGATAAAATTCATAAATTTTCATAGTACTAATCTTTGTAGTACTTTTTGCAAAGATATTTAATAGTGCAATAGCATTTTCGCAGTTGAGTTCTGATATTACACCTAAGGTCAAATCTTGGAGTTGAGAGAAAAATTGTTCATTTCGTCCTAACGAGTGAAAGATCTCTGGTTTAATTTTACCAGTAATTTCGCTAGGTTCAGAAAAATACATATCAAACTTGTGCAATGAAGTGCCACTCTCAATAAATAATTTAAGTAATAAATTACTTATGTGAGATATCAATGGACCATTATATGGTTTCGAACAAGTAAGCTTTAATTCAATCCATTTTTTAACGTTAAGTTCCAGATAAGATAAATCGAGAGTCTTTAGAAATCTTGAATAATCAAATAATGTTTTAGAAAATTCTACATTCAGTCCATATTCTTTTAAAATGAGTTTTTCAGTTTCATCAAGAGAAGAAAAATAATTAGAAATAAACAACGGGTTTTGAAAGAATAAAAATGGGCCTCGCCAGAGAATAGGAATTGAAATTTTACACCAATGTCGGTTTACAAGTGCGCATGAGTATAAAGAATAATGAAAGTCATCTTTTATATTATTAAGGATAATTTCCATTAATTCGGGCATACCGCCCGTAAATATTTTTGATGCCATGAGAAAAAAGAATTTTAGGAAATTGTTATTGTGACAAAGCCTATATATAGAAGACTGGTTACCTATTGGAATGTGATCGTTTAAGATCAGTCAAATTTGAAGACGTACGTATATCGATATGAATTAAAAAAATGTAAAAATATTGTCGTAACTGTCACTTATACTTGCGTCATACGATCTATTTTAAAAACCGGGTTGACGAGTTTTTTATATGAAGGTAATTAAATTACGACCTTATTACTGTATTACGTTAATATCCTTATTACGTAAATATATTATATGAATTAGGCGATTGAAATATTTAAAGGGAGTTAAAAAAAAATAATTAAGTTGAAGAGTACCTTAATTGATTAGAGCGCTGAATAAATTTATATACGATTATTAAATAAAACAATAACAAATACTATAAAGGTTGAAATATAACGATTAATTGAAGATCATAAAGTTGCATAAGAAAATTCATTTTGTGTTTTAATTAATTGATCAATAACTAATCAATAAATTGATAATTTATCGCTTTTTGCAGAATAACGCGGCAAATAATGGTTTTGAATCCTGCATATGACTATTATAAACAATGCAATATACAGAATTTCGACAAATGATTTTGTGAATTCTACATATTATCATTGGTTTACAGTATCGCTGTTTTCGATCTAGTGTGATCATTGAATTTTGTGAATCCCATGAATCTTACATGTTGCTATTGTTAAACAATTGTAACATGCAGGATTCATGGGATTCATTGATTGAAACCAGCGATCAAACTCAAAAACATTATTGTCGCACTATTTTGCAAAAAGCGATAAACGAAATTTACAATTTGTTAAAAAAATGACTGAATCTCAATAATATACTTTTTTTATCACTTAATACGTTTGAAAGTTTGTTCATCAGATTTCTCAATAACAAATTACGAAAATTAATGCTGTATGATTTACCACTAAGAGAATCTACATAGTGGAATCTCCATTCTCAATTTTGGTTTATAATTATTAGTTTATTTACGTATATGAAGGATTACATGCTCATACCTGTGACTTTCTGAAATGTTTTCTTTTAAAATTTGTCATAGAAAGAAGCATAGTGCCTTAAATATCAATTTGTCCCAGACATCTTAATAAACAAATTTACATTATGGTCGTTAACTAATCTAATGATTCTAACGATAGGTCTACCGTTATGAAGGCAATTAATCAATATTTTTTTATTATGGTTTGCAAAACGATAAAATATGTACTGTAATAGACATTCGTATAAATAAAATATATTTGCGATTTACGAAGAGATCGTCACAATAATCCAGTGAAAGTTTTTAACCCGTATGAATAATTTTTAAGATTGCTATAGATAACAAAGTTAAAAATTATATAATATAAATAAATATTGAACATAAAAGAAAAAGAGAGGTTGTTATCGTCTGTGTAAATTTTAGGTTTATTAAGGTTTAGATTTTGTTGGTGGCAAAACCACCAAAATTCGCCGCGCCGAATTCGACGTCACGGGACCCAAAACCGCGACAAAGGACCCGAATTGAAGCTCCCACGAAGCACCAAGACCACGGTAAAAAAGATGAGGCTAAAGGAGCAAGCCCATAAAAAAGTCTCTCTGTTTGTAAACAGAGAGCCAAGCAAAGCCAAAAATGGCATGCTCTGGTTTTCGAGCTTAGATTGGAAAAAGTTCTTTTTTTTCTTCTTCTTTTTGCCCCTCCCCCGCATGTAAAAATTGGGCTCTTTTTGCCCTAATAAAGAGTAGTGAAAGTTGGATAAAAAAAGTCGTGACGAAGTTGCTTTTTATCCTATAATATACCTGATTTAGACTTACTTTGCCAAATCGTAATCGTCTCTAAACCATTGGGTATATTGTGTGGTTTGGTGGTTGTTTGGTGGTGGTTGGTTTGCTTGTGCTATCGGCCAGTTGCCTACAACAATATGCTTAATAATATTATAAATAGATAACCATAATTTAAAGTTTGAAATGTGGGTAGTTAACTTTGTAAAATGTTAGGTAAATTAGATAGAGACGATAGTACTAATATATGGCAAACAATTTATGTAGTTAATTTATTGTAATTATAGGACTCACTAATCTCGAAAAAAATTCAATATTCAAGTTAATCAACTTATAATGTCGGGTCGAATTATGTTGATCATGGGCTGGGAAAATTTTAATTAAACGTTAATGCAGTTAAACGATTAAACGGTTAAGAAAATTTTAAGTTGTTCTAATCCCTAATTTATCGTTATGCATAATTAAAACCAAGATTGATTAAGTTCCTGGAAATTGCAATTAATATTTTCATTGTTAGCAGTTGGCTTAGCGCTGGCAGTGAACATATGATATTGATATTTCAGCAGTTATAACAAAGATATAAGCATAAAAATGGCAGGTTCTCTAGGGAAGGAGGGCTTGAGTCGCAAATTATGGTTAATGCATTTGAGTTGGTGATTGTTGGCGTAGAACCATATAGTTGCACTTCCCCATGAGTTTACCTTTATTCTTGCGGCAGATTAACGGCTGATGCATACGGAAGGTATTGAAATCACGTACGTAGTTGACTTGGACATGATTGCTCCCATTCCTGTTATTGGTCTCACGAGTACATTACCCCTGCTTAGCATCATTTTGATCTGTCGACTTCACATCAACTCAAACGAAAACAGCAATAAATAAATAAAAAAAAATTTAGTAGTTTAATTAATGACATGGTTTTCAGACATGGATAATTTTGACATATAGTACTGTCACGGGCTAGATTGACATCATAGTCAATCAATAGAGCCGAAGGCTTAGACAATCTGCGATATATCTTGGCCGATAGAAATTAAGCCACTATACAATAAGGTGAGATCTGTTTAAGCCTCATTAGTCATTTAAGTTATAAAAAGGACGTAACTTAGTTAAGGTTGGTTACGACACTTATGTGCGAGGAAGGGGCACATAATATCACTAACCCGATAATAATTTCTTATATTATAATTAACTAAATCACCAACGTCACGCCTCTGGCGAGTTGCCTTATGACATAAAAGTCTATATTTTAGAGTATAGATTATTAAACCTACAATTCACCCCGTAACAGTGCGAATAAGGAAGTGTTTCATGAGTTCTACATTATTTCTTTAGCATTTCATCGACAGCTCATTTAGCTGATACCACGCAACGAATCAAATACTAATCCTAACCTTATGTGATGTCAGCTAAATGAATTGCCAGTGAAATGGCTGTTGGTGAAGTAAGAGAAACCAAATTCATGTAGTATAGGGTAATGTAACATAATGTGATGTGAATGACAATCAACAGATTCTTTTTGATTCATACGTACGTAGTACTGTACGTTCATCAGAACGGAAAAAATAACGAAATCAGATATAATCGATCCACGAGAAACTGCCTATTCTTTCAATCAAGAAAAATCGTTGAAATTTTTTCTGCTCTGCATTGCTCAGACTAGTTCAGCTCGATATAGCGCAGCAAGAGCAAGATCATAGACTATATACAATGCTTTCAACTTCGTGACAATGCGTATATCCTTTTTAGCCAATTTTTCGTTAGAAATAGATAATTGTACTATATTAGCTAATCCAAAAACACAGCAAATCCGTGATTTACCATATAAGATCGCTGTATAAGTGCTATATAAGGGGTACGCATTTATTTTAAAAAATATTTTTTAAACATCGATCGAACAACAGATGAGATTAATAATGCATGTTTTATTTACTAGAATTTCGAGATATAATCTCGTAACGAAAAGGGTAAAGATTTTTTTTTTATTACCTTTCTTTTTAATATGAAGGTCTTTATAATCTTACTAAGCCGATTGCTCAAATATCTTATTATAAATCTTTAATAATCTATAATATAATAGCTATATATATAGGTATTGTAATGGATAAATATTCTACATAATACCTGTAGCTGCCATAATCTACATAGGATTGAACTACAAATATTTAATATAAATAAACCCTGCATACTGTTCAATGTCAATCTGATCAACAGTCTTTTTAAAGTTGATTATACCAATTTTGGATATTACCTGTTAAAGGGCCCTTTCAGCGGTTCAGACTTTTTTTCAACAGTGCGGTATTATATATATATTTGAATTATACGTAACAATTCAAATTTTTTTACTAAACCAGATAAATTATTCGTATTACTATATTAAGGTAAATATAGATATACCAATGAAAAGAGTCTTAATCGCTAAAAGGTGCCAAAGTATACACAGATATAAATAGTTAGTTAATATATATATAGTTATATATATAGTTAATATATATGTATAGTTAGTCGATACTATTAACTAACTATTTATATCTATATGCTACTTTAACGGGTAATATTCCAAATCGGCATAATCAACTTTAAAAAGGGCCTAAAAATCGATTGACAATTTTAATATGAATTCCTAATAATCATCAAATCAGGCTAAATATAAGCCATTTAATAATTATATAATGTATATACTATAGTCATGTAAAACAAATAATTTTATACTGTAATAGATAAATTATACTCTATAAAAAGCTATAGTTAACAGCTATATGTATTAATTAATTTGTTTTCATAAATTTCTCTAAGGATAATTCTAAAAGATAAATTAATAAAATCTACAGTAGTATCATTAAGCTACTTAAAGATCTATTTAAAAAATGATCCATATGCCAACACTTAACTATTCATAAAAATAATTCATGTGCTAATCGTTAAATCATTTAACGATCTTATCACGATTCATGTGTCGAATTCGAATTTGTGCGATATGCTCATTCACCTCTCTTAAGACAGTGTATTATCAATCATATAATATATGACTAGTATTGTTATGCTTTATTGAGAAATTTCGCTTATGCTAGTTAAACATTGCTCCATTGTGATTTTTATTCATTCTATTATCATTCCCCACTGGTAAAATTTAAAATAGCCCGATTCAAATGCCACTCAAACTGCTATTCGAATTGCTATTCAACACTATTACATGACTTTGCGGACATGCATGTCTGTAATGTCATGTAATAGTGTTGAATAGCAATTCGAATAGCAGTTTGAGTGGCATTTGAATCGAGCTATTTCAACTTAGCAAAATTTTTAAATTTTATCAGTACCTACCATCCCTACTAATACTCTCTATTTTCACTTTTATTTCTATTTATTTTATTAGCATTCCCTATTCCTTCCAAGATGATTTTAACAGTTAAAGAAAATGAAAACAATCTAATGTTGACACTGTCCAATGACAGTAAAAACCTAATGCTGCTTTACGATAATTTTAAACCAAATCAATTTAATAAAAATAAAAATAACTAAATCAGAACACTTTTTTTTTTAAACACGTGCTGTGAATGAGCAAAAATTGTAATATTTATTTCAATACATTTTACTTTTTTATTGCAACTACATAAAAATACATATATTTCTAATCTTTCTACACTATATATTATTATTATTCTAATTTAACTAGTCTTTCTACGCTTTACTTGTCTAATAATTTCATCAATATCATCTCGCTTAAATTCTGAAAGTTGATTAGCCGAAAAAATTCTGGCCTGATTAATTTTTTCAGTGCCAACTTTACTAAATAAATAATATAAGTTTCGCGCCTTGTATGTCTTCTGCCGAAGATTACCTATTGTTAAGCCTGATTCTGAAAGGTGGCGTAGCATATCCTTGTAGATATATGTACGAGCCGACCTGTCTTCCATGCCTTCATTTGTTAATTCTTTCACTCGATTCTCAAATTTTTCACCATAATTATACCACCTTCGTATTTCCATCACATTACAATTTTCAGTATTCTTTTCTGCTTTTTCGGCAAGATTATATAGATCAACTAATATTTCTCCTGCCGATTTGGAGGTTGTATCATCTATAATGACAGGGACGGTTATTTTACGAGGCATGGCAGTAGTTAAAACCTCGACCACTCGCTCTAACTTTTTTGGTATCTTTGGCTTGCGTGGCTTTTTTGACGATACTGTTGGAGCTTTTAATGTTTCTGCTGACTCATTTTCCTAATTAAAATTAATAAAATTAACATATATATATATATATATATATCGATACATAAATAAATTTCAATAATATTAACCTGTTCACGGGTTTGATCATTAGCCTGTTCGTTAACTTGTACTTGATCATTAGCCGGTTCATTAACTTGTGCTTGATCATTTGCTTGCGTTTGTTGATCATTTGCTTGATCATTTGCTTGTGTTTGATCATTTGCTTCTTGCGTTTGTTGATCATTTGCTTCTTGATCATTTGCTTCTTGCGTTTGTGCTTGCGTTTGTTGATAATTTGCTTGATAATTTGCTTGCATTTGTGGATTATTGGCTTGCGTTTGTTGAACATTAGCTTGCGATTGTTGAACAATGGCTTGCGTTTGTTGAACATTGGCTTGCGTTTGTTGATCATGGTTTAATATTTTTTTAAGAAAAGGTGGAGGCGATATTTCTATATACCGACTTTTAGGTATTTCATGAAAGCCTTCATATTTGCAGGGACAACGATTATAATTTATAATACATGTCCAGTGAAACAAGTGCCTGCAATCGAGTATAATTACTGGTTCCGAAAGATTAGAAGAAATTTCACGTCCACAAATCGAGCAAATATTAGGTTCTTTACATTCCAAGGGAATCGAATTTTTATTGTCTGCGAAGTACAATTTTCCAGCAAATTTCCTTAAGTCATCCATGATTATGAGAAAAATGTTTAGCAATAAAAAAAAAAAATTATTTTTTTTATACAAAAATTATACAATACAAATATATGTAAAGAATTAATACCAAATATATATTCGTAAGTATATTTTTAATGAGATCAAGGCTAAAAAAATATATATATATAAAATTTTGACTAGCATCATTTCTGTTACTATGGAAAAGTATAATAAAATAATGATCTAAATTGATATCGTCACATGTCTAAAAAAAATAACTAAATCGAAACACTTTCATATTTGATACGTAAAAATATGAAAGTGTCCCGATTTAATATTTTAGTTTTATTATGTCTTCATGTTTTTAAAAATGTTTGGACATTCGCGTCATTAGGTCTTTTTTAAATTTTATTGAATGATGTCAGTGTTCTTCGTCATTTCTCAATTTATGTCGCTTTGAAAGCAACATACGTTATTCCATAATCAGTGAAAATTTATTAAACAGATGAATTTTTTTTTATGAACGCATTATATTATATGTAAATATATTTTTATATATTCAAAGTAGAGTTAATACCTGGATCAGGAACCTAATCACAAGATCCAAATCCTAGTAATAAGATCCGGATCTAATTACAAGATCTGGATCCAGATATTAACTCTAATTTAAAGCAAAGAAAAATAAAAAAATTTATCTATTTTTACATTCACCACGTAAAATACAACCACATTGTCTTGTACACAA
>CAJVPU010000545.1:0-16896 GCA_910591775.1 Dentiscutata heterogama | reverse complement strand
CTATATAAAAACTCAATTTGTATACAAACAAATAAATATAAATTACATGCAAGAATAAAAGCTTAGACTGATTTATTCATGATCTAAACCTACAAGACTCATTTAGATTTGGATAGTTAAGATATGATTAATAGGTATACTATATTTAATCTACATAGTGAACCAAATATTATAATTAAGAAAAGCTTGTTCTAGTGGGGGCATGTTTTAGTTCTAAATGTAAATAGTTAGCAAAACTGCAATGGCAACTGTAAGTGTAATTAATTCTATTTCTGTTATTTCTAGAAAGTAGAGAGGTGTGGGGTATAATATTAATTTGTGATAGGATTTGGTGAGCTCTTTTTCAATAAGAAAAGTAAAAGTAGTAGGAAATCCAAATATTATTATAAAGTTGGTTAGAGATTTTTAAAAGTATTTTAATAATAAGTTGGGAAGCTTGCAAATAGAAAATTTCAAAAGAGTTTAATAATTAAATTAGAGCGATAGATATAAGACCTTTTAGTGTGGAGTATAGAGAGTAGGGGTATAGCTATGATAGAGAGAAGTTAAAGGTAGAATGTAAAGCAATAGTATGTATTAAGTTATTAAGTTGGTATGTTGGAAGGTTAAGATTGGCATTAATGATAATATTGTATATTGAGATATTGATAGCTTGGGTTAAAGAGATGTTGTTAGAACAGAAGTACTAGTGAGAAGGAGTATCAAGCAGTTGCATAAGAAGCAGTTAGAGGATATAAATCTAGAGAGGTATATGAAGTAAAGATATACATGTGTTGAAAGAATATTAAGAAGCATTTTGATTTTAAAAATTTTAGATAGTTTAGTTTAGAGTTGGTAAAGTTGTATAATACTTTTTAGTTGTTATTAAAGTATAGCTATAAGGCTTTTTAGTCAATTAAGTAAGAGAAGTGAAACTATTTATAAGCATGATGTTGTGAGAACCACAAGGCAATATTTTGAGCATTGCAGATTAATTTAATAAATTGTCTAGTAGGGCTTTTAATAGAGCTTTTGTCCTATTGCAAAATAGAGAAAAGGTTATACAAATTAGTGTAATTAAAATATAGAGTTAGTGAGATAGAATGGTTGTTTGCAAGTAAGTTAGCAAGGTTGTTAAAAAGGTTGTCAGAATGGGCTTCAACTTTGTAGAAAGTGAGTTAGATATTAAAAGACTTGAGAATATTAAGAAGTATATGCCAGATAGGCCAGATATTGAACTTAAACTATTTTGAAGACTGAGATGATAAAGCCTGGAGTTTGTTGTATTTAGAAATAACAGATTGTGAGTCAGTAAAAATATCAAAGTTGAGTTGCAAGAAAGTGTAGACATAGCTGATAGTATTATGAGTAGTTCTGCTTTGTATAAAGAGAGCTAGTTAGAAATTTAAGTAGAGAAACTATAAGTAACTTTGTTGTTGTCAACTTGGACTCAGCTAACACCTATTAAACATTAGTTAGTGCCAAGTTGTTTGACAGAACCATCAGTATAGAAGGTAAAATAATATTGGGATAAGTTGGATAATGAGATCATAGCAAGTTTTGCAGAGGCATCACTATTGTAAAAGATAGTGGGAATAGGAAAATCAGTTATATTAATATTAATAGTAGGAGGTAAAAATAAGTTGGTAGAATATTTTATTTTAGTAGAGTGGATAAGTTCAATATAGTTGGCATTGAAGTTGAGTTGTTTGTTAGCTTTTTTTCTCTCCAGAAAGTGGGTAGAAAAAATAGCAGATATTTTTAGAATACAGTAGCTAGATATGCGATTTGAGTTAAGATTGTAACCTTTATAGGGGGTGCAGGAAATAGAAGGTAGAGGATAATAATAAGAAGTAGAGGTGCCAATATTATGTTGCCAGTGTGTTATCGATATAGTATTAGTGTGAGTGAAGGTTTTGCAGATTTGTCTGATAATGATATCTTTATTGTAAAAAGTTAAAACCCAAGATTTGTAAGATTTGAAAAGAGTATTAGTTTGGTAGGCAAATTGGTTAATATCTGTATATTGAAGATGGGGTAGAATAATGTAGTGATAGTTGTTCTCAAGAATAGCTAACTGATCAAGTCTGATCAAAGTATTGTAAAATAATTTTTTTATATGTTTCACACCATGTGTAAAATTAGTTGTGTAACATTAATGGTTTCTCCTGTTGTTGAATTAAAATAAAAAAGTTTGTTGAATTTGATTTAGTTGTTGTTAAGAAATCATTATGAAAAGTTTTAATGCATGTTAGCAAGGGTCAATAGATTGGAAGAACTGGTCAGAGGTAGGGATAGGTTTGACTACGAATGGCTATGATGATTCATAGCCAATTTGCTAAATACTGAGATGATTTTTTGTTCTTGAGCTTTTAATTAAAGTTGTTCAGAATTAAATTCTGCCCATTCTATCTTATAAGTAGAAAGAACAATACCTTATCTGGAGCTCAGAATTTTAAGATTTGGGGCCTTTGCAATAGAAAGGCTGAAACTCAGAAATATATAAATTTGAGATAATTATGTTTATCTTTTTCAGACTGACCCGGGTTCATCAAAAATTTTGTGATATGATTGGTTAGTTATATCAGGTAATCTTGTGATTTATGAGCCTTCTAAAAAGATTTTTTTTTAATATCTTGATTTTTTATTATGTAAACCAATTTACATTTATAATTGAAAAATGTAGCCTGATTTGAAATTTATTTAAATCTTGAAAAAACACATTTTTAATTTTTGGAGAGTTTGGGCCCTTTCTATTGCAAAGGCCCCATTTGTTAATGTCATAGCCGACTATTAGCCACAGCTAGTAGCCAGCAATGGCATTAACAAATCTTTAAATTCAAAGCTCCAGAGAAGGTATCGTTCTTTCTACTTATAAGATGGGATGAGCAGAATTTAATTCTGAACAACTTTAATTAAAAGCTCAAGAACAAAAAATCATCTTAGTATTTAGCAAATTGGCTATGAATAATTATAACCGTTCATAGTTGAACCCATCTCTAGTCAGGGGTTACATGTCATGTGCTACAACCCGTGCTCTCAAAAGAATGAATCAGTTAATTAAATTGCATGAATCAACACGCAACCAGAAATACGCAATAAATAAGTCACCGACCACGATCTATATATAACAGCCGACAAAGAAAAGTTGCTTTCGACACTCTTTCCCACTTCGACACAATAGTCTTTGGCAAACAAATTTCTCGACCCACTCTCCCATCGCATACTGTAGTCTCCTAATTTTGCCATTTTCCTATTTAACAGCCAGCCTGTTTCGAGCAGGCGATGCTACCGGGTGATGCTGCTTCTCGCTCATTCTACTGTTTCAATGATACCTGGCGCAATCTCACTTGCTAATTTTCTGGGAACATATTATTATTTCAGTTCAATTTACTTGGTTAAAATTACTTGGCTAAAATTACTCTTAATGTATTCTACGGACTTCATGTCATTTAATTGAATTTATTTCTGGCTACTTTTGGCTAGCTGGCATTTTCCAACTATCAATCATACCGATGCTTTTCGAAAAACTTAAAATATCTTGAAAAAAAAATTAAACTTGGGTAAATTTTTCTTCGAACTTTAAAAAGTTTTTTGATAACCAACTATCCAAATTTGATGATTTTTTTTTTATTTTAGTTTTGTAGGTCATAGAATCAAACCAAAAAATTTTGGATCAAATTTATAGCTGGTTGTTGAGAAATATTTATTAAAATTAAAGAAAATTTTGATTATAGTTTAAGATATCAAAACTTTAAATGAAGATTGCTTGGCACTTACTTGTCAAATTCGATCAA
The DNA here is from genome assembly GCA_910591775.1 of Dentiscutata heterogama. NCBI lineage: Eukaryota > Fungi > Glomeromycota > Glomeromycetes > Diversisporales > Gigasporaceae > Dentiscutata > Dentiscutata heterogama. Next base: position 13,120 of record CAJVPU010000545.1, on the reverse strand, counting down.
ACTTTTTTTTATTTTAATTCTCTAATTTTATAGAATTAAAAAGAATTTGATCGAATTTGGTTAGATAAGTCCCAAGTTATCTTCGTTCAAAGTTTAGGTATACGTTAAAAAAAAGCCACAGTCAAATTTTTTTTTAACTTTTAATCAATATATCTCATCATTTACCTATTCAAATTTGTTAAACTTTTTTTTTTAATCCAATGAGCTTATAATTTATTAAGTAAATTTTTTCTGTATAGTCAACATTATATAATGAAATCTTTATAGTGAACTCAAAATTTCAAATTTTATAATAGTTCGGTATAAAAAGTGCTATGAACAACTTAATATCATATTACAAAACATAGTAATATTTTTATGGTGAACTTTTTTTTCGTCCAGAACTATTAATTCGTTATAGAAAAGAATTGACTTTAATATTTTTCATGATAATGAAAATGACTAATATTAAACATCTTTATGAAAGTGAAAATAAGTGACGGGATAGTTATTTAAATAATAAAGAATTTTAACAAATATACTAGATTTTTTCTTGTAAACTGTAAGATTATTTAAAGATAGTATTAAAGGAATTTTAATGAGTGAACATAAAACGATATGAACTTTTGGGGGTTTTTTTTTATAAATGTAAAGTACAATGTTATGTTAGGTTTTTTGGCGAATTTGCCAAAGTTTTTTTATACCGTATAGTTTGTATAATTATCTTAAGCCATATCAGTACAATTATATTCGAAAAAAAATAATAATAATTTATAGTACGTACGAATTACCAGTAACAAAGATCCAACTACTGTATTTTCGCGAAATAACGCGCAGGGGCGTTATTTTGAATTTCGGCCAGATTTATTCTAATTCGGGCCAAACTTTGAAATTACACCCCTGCGCGTTATTTCTCGAAAATACGGTACCATCATTTTTTGCTAGGCGACGCTGCGTAAGCTAACCCGTATGTGCAAAATTACATGTGTCCGGAGACTTCCCATTTCCCAGCATGGCCGACAAAAAAAAACTCAGGCGCATGTATGGCTAGAAGAGATTGTTATTCTGAGTCACCAATATCGATATTAACCTTATGGCATTAATCTGGTATCAATAAAAAATACTTTTTGACTTACTTTTACAGATTGATATTTCACTGTTTAATTGCATTATTTATATCAAATGATCATTTGATTTATTGATATCAGTTTATCAAGAGTTTGATTTATCGAAAGTTGACCGTATTGTCTATATCAAATTTTTACACCTGATATTTTTCCTTTCTATATAAAGATCCTCCAATGATGAGTATATTATATCGTTTCATTTATTTATTAATTTACAAGTACAGAATACTGCAGCCTGAACACCAATTAATAACTAGTGCGTCCAATTGACAACACCACTTGATAAACTAAAAAGAAAATGGGTAACAGCTTCAGTAACAGTGATTCAAGTAACACTTCAAATAACACTTCAAGCGACAACTCAAGTTCTGAAAAAGGCTATAAAAGTCATAAAGAACTCCTCACTTCTAATTGGTATAACACAATAAAAAATAAATTAAAAGATAATTCACTGTGCATACGATCTGAAACAGAGCTTGATAATTTGATAAATAGCCTTGGAGATGAAAAAATATTTCTAGATCGGTATCTCAATCTTAAAGAAATCTACAATGACGAAAATTTGCAACAAATCACTAAGGATTTGCAGGAATTAAATATTCTTCAAGAAAATAATTTTACTCCAAGCGAGGAAGAGGGAAGGAATCTGATCAATAGTCTATTGCAACACAGAAGAAAATCCGACAAATTCAATGTTTATTTGTTTATTAGTAAGCTTTCGAATGGCCGTTCTGATAGCCCATATCTTCGATTTTTAGGAAAGCATGTGCTTAGAAACAAATATGGAATGTTTCACGTTGGTTTAGAAGTAGATGGAATTGTTTTGGATTGGGGTACTGGCGACGCTGGTCCTCATCTTATTTATCCAAAGATCTACGTAAATAGAATATATGATAAGATTGCATATATTCGTGTCAATTACGATTCAAATTTTAGTCGAGAATTTAATCAATCAACTAATCGATTCTCACAATTTTGGAATATTTTATGTCATATTTTTTCTGACTCTTTATCCATTATATCAACAATGTATAGAATGTTGTTAACTTTTGTTACAAATATTGGTGTTATCCCGTCCCAAAAATTACAAATTATTGCTCAAAAATGCGTTTTTTGGAACAGGTTTATATTTTACGATCCACTAAATCGTAATTGCCAACATTTTATCGATGAAATGCTCAAAGCACTTGGTCTAGAATTTCATCCTGAAGGCGAGTTCAAAAAGTTTCTAGATCGAATTATTAATTATGCAGATGATAGCTTCTTGTTCCAAGAGATAGAATTCCTTTCGAGACAAGACCTTGATCAATACGCCAATCAGAATTGGGATAAAATTCAAAATATTTGGGATAAAAAATTACTTTTGTGTTATTCTGACATGATGGAAGGTTTATATGTAAATGACAAAAATCCAAAATGGGGTCCTATGGAAAATAAAATGAGATGGGAACAAAGAGAGTATGAGCTAAGAACTCATTAGAGTTGTCATTTTTCGGTTATTGTTTGTTATTAATATATATTTTTTTCCCGTAAACACTAGGCTAGAAGGGAGAAGGTGTTTGTTAGTAAAAGGTAGTTAGAAAAATATAATTTTATGAAAGATTAGGAGAGTATTTTAAAGCTTGATTTGAGATATTTCTTAAATTATTTTATTGTATATATTCGCAATAAGGATAGTTTGATTTGATTGTAATAAGAATACGTATATTGTATGTGTTGTACCCATATTGGGACAATACCGATAAGAATTTGTAATTTTAGCTCAAATTATTACCATATAAAATTAAAATTCCTTTACTCTAAACCCTAATTCTAACACTAACGATAAAACCCTAATTTGTCAAAAAAAAAAAATCCAAATCTTTCATCGATTCTGAATCCAATCTGGGTACAACATCTATCTATACTATCGAATTTACGTTTTAAAATTTTTGACTATGATATACCAAAATAGGATTCAAATTTAATTTAATATTATAAGTAGGATTAAAAATTATCAAATCAACTAGAACATGATCATGTAGGCGGCTTCGCCACTGGTTTGTATTGAGACAAATTTGTATTTCATATTTCTAAAATAATTCGAATAAAATAATAAAGTATTACTTGATAGTAAAGGTTCACAACTTAAATAATATATTTCAAATACCTCAGTTTAAAAATATTTATTTTCACTTATATACACTCGCATAATAAAATTATATAAAATGAATTCAAATATCTTGATGCCTAATACCTTATCTATTTTAATTTGCATAAATAAAACGAAGTTAATGAATTTGTACAAGAATTCGCAAATTTAACGAATTAGAATCTTCGCAAATTAATTTAGATGAAATGAATATGAATACTTAATTGAGTAAAATAAATATTCGGTAATTAGTGGAATTTTATTTTTGTGTTGACTCTAGATTTTTATTATATAATAAATAACCGACAAACATTATCCCTTAATTTGTATGTAAATTCGGGGAAAATTTTCCCCAATTTTGTAAAATAATTTTTATTCTACTCAAATTATAATAAATATTATAAATGCAAATCAGATCAAATACGAATATTTAATAAATTTCTATACTTTTTACTATAAAAATCTTTAAAACAATTGGATCTTAGAACTATAAAGAGGTATATTATATTTAATATACAAAATTGTTTGAGAAATTACATTGCTTTTTTTTTTTTATCTTTATCATTATTTTTTATTACTGTGCCTTTCATTCGTGTTGACGAAAAGTCAACTGATCGAAAAGCTGCTAAGCAGGGGGCATCTTCCCCAGCATCGCCACCAATTTTTTCGATCACGTGATACCGGGCAAAATTTTTTAAGTTCGTTAATGTTAGGGTTAGGGCCTACGCAAGGTTAGGGTTATGAGGTTTTATAGTAAAATTGTTCAAGGAATTTTTTTTGTTAGAGCACGAAAGGTTGTTTCTTATGTAAATTTTCAAGCTATTGACGATTTTTGAAAAAGCGAACGTTTGTTTTGATCTTTCTGATTGTGCTACGTTACACCAAGGTGATCCACTATTGGATAATTTTCACGTGATCAAAAAATTTTGTTAGTAATTTGGTGGCGATGCTGGGGAAGTTAGCAGGGGGCAGTGTGCCCATGTGAAGCTTCAACCAGATCCATACAATCTAAGGGGGTGAATTTAATTACCTTCTGAAAGCAGAAATCGCTAACCCGATATAGGCGGCTATGGCAATGAAATCAAAATAAAATTGGGAATCTGGCACCAACTTAGCGCTGCAGATGACAATTCACGACCTGTCCCTCCCTCCCACCATTTTCATAATATAACTGCGGAATATCAATATTACATGTTCATCTTGATGGCTGGTCTGCATTATGCAGGCAGAAAACCACTAGCCAGTGCTAAGCTGCACAAACTCAACTGCTTACGGTGATCCCCCGGTGCATTATTATTTGCTTTTCTGGGAGGTATCCATTGCAGTTCCAATAACGTGTAAATCACAACTAATGTAAACTGCATTTATCAAATAAAGTTCATTTCCGGTGTATCAGACCGGACCATTCCAAATTCCAAAATAAAACATGTGTGCTAGGCTTTTCGAATTACTGTGTCCATCAAATGATTGACTATCACATAGAAATCTTTAAAATTTCTCAAATTTATGACTTTTTTTGTGAATAAATCCAAATATCTTGCTTACAAATAAAAATTCCAAAGATTTCTCTTTTATTTTCGCTTTTCCCAGTAAAACATCTAATAATACATAGAAATTATTGCTAGTTTGACCAAATAACATTGAGAATTCCAGTTGTTTTTTTTTGTTAAGCATAAAAAAACAAATTCCCAATGTTATTTGGCCAAACTAGCAATAATTTCCTATGCATTAGTAGATGTTTTATTGAGAAAAGCGAAAATAAAAGAGGAATCTTTGAAATTTTTATTTGTAAACAAGATATTTGGATTTATTCACAAAAAAAGTCGTAAATTTGAGAAATTTTGAAGATTTCTGTGTGATGGTCGATCATTTAATGGACACAGTAATTTAAAAAGTGCAGTAAATAATGATAGTACAAAACATAATTTTTTTTGTTTTTTTATCTTGTTAAATACTTCACTGATGAAAACAACTTACAGGTAGATTAAAATTAAATTGTTTAATGTTATTAATAGCTGTTTATTTATTCAGTTTCATATATCTTAAAGACTGTAAATTTTATAAATTTCTATATAAAAACTATTGCTATTCAACTTTTAACTCTTTTATAGTGCTTTTCAAATTATTGTGTTAATCATCTATTATATAAAAATCTGTAAAATTCTTTTAAATTTATTGTTTTTTAAAAAATCCCACTTAAAAAATCACAATCCAAAGATTTCTTGTTAATTCCTGATTCTCTAAAGGGTTATCTATTAGTTTATAATATTTTGTTTTAATTAATCAAGTAGTTGTAAAAATTTCTAAAGTCTATTAATAGATGTGCATTAAAAATTATTTTCAAACTTTGATCGAAGATATCTCAACACCTATTTAATCATATTTGATAAATTTTTTTTTATTCAAATTTTGATTATCTTTATAATTAAAAAAAAAGTTTATTGAATTTGGCCAGGTAGGTATTGAGATATCTTTGATTATAGTAATTAATTTTTAGTAATATGTTAAAGTGTGAAATAAGTGGTATGTTAAAGTATGAAATAAATTGACTTTTAGTAATATGTTAAAATGTAAAATAATTATTAGTAGTATATAAATTAAATAGTATTTTAATAGTATATTAAAGTGCAAAAAAAATGTATTATATGGTATTGAAAAGATTGTCAATAAAGTAACAAGGCAATTATTATTATTATTTTTTTTGTTTTGGCAATCCTGCCTTTATTATGTAAGGGATACATATTATTTATACAAAGGTACATAGCTATTGCCTACACCCTCTCTTCTTCTTAATAAAAGCTTACCTGGCTGCTTTATAAGTGCCCAGATGTGATTTGCCACAGCAACTTTTTTCTCACTTTTAGCTTTCAACTTGCTGAAAGATTACCCATTGAATCCTAGGAAGGTAATTGCTAGCCTTGTCAGGACTGCATTTATGAACTATACTTGGGTGGTCTGTATAAGCCTAACTACTTCAGATTTCTATTAGATAGGACTATTTTTTTGATTTCTTTCTCTATTTTTTTCCATTGATTTCTTCTAATCTCATTAAGTATATCTTCTTTATCTTGTTTTGTCTTGGTCTTTTTCTTCTTTAGTTTTGTACTCTTGTACTGCTGGCCGTTTTCATATTTACTTCTTTTCTTTGAATTTGTGATCCCTTTGTCTTTCTTTCATTCATTTAGTGCTTCATATCTTAAAAGCCATATTACCTTCTGAAAGTGTTTTTGTAACTTTAGAATATAGTTTTTTCTTAATGCCTTTTCTTTTTTGTTTTGTTTGAAATGGTCCAGATTACTCCTCTTATGCAATTAATTCTGTTCTCATATCTTTTTTCTTGAGTTGTTCCAATTGTTTTTCCTTCAAAATCTTTTGGGAAAAATAGATTGTATCTTTTCTTAGCGTCTTTTTGTTCCTGGGCTTTGGCTTTTTCAAAGGCTTCTTTTTCTATTCTTCTCCACACTTCTTCATATATTTTACAGGTGGCTAAGTGCGCTAAATTCTCCTTTTTTTTAAGATATGCTAAGCATGTATTTGTTAGGTACAGGCCTAGATTTCTTCTATTTAACTTGTCAAGAGTTGGCAATAGCTCATTTATATATTTTATATTAAAAACCCATTTGTAGCTACTTCTAAGACTTCTATATTTACTTCCTGCCTCTTTTCTTTGTATCTCCCATGTATTCCTCCAATCTATTTGCTTTTCATTTGTACTATTACTAACCAGATTAATTACATTTTTACTATTTATCCACTCTATACTATAGTATATTTTGGTTATGTTGTCTACCATTTCTCTAATCAGGATATTTTTTTCTATCTAGAACTACTTTTATTAACCTTGACCACTCTATTTTAAAAACACAACTTGAATTATTTATATTTCTTTCTTTAGCTAAACTATCAGCCACATCATTTAGTTTTATATTACTATACTCCTTCATCTTGATGAGTACTAGGTTTATGTTTTTAGTTTTAACCAGATTTATTATCATTGCTATAATGCTTTTATTCTTAAGCTTTGTTAGGCTTGCTTCTTTAGAACTTGATCTAGCTTTTCTGATTGTATTTATCACATTTGCACTATCTGTAAATATCTTGACTTTGCAGTTACTAGGTACTGCCAATATTCCTAGACCTATTACATCTAATTCTGCTTGTGTTGATAAAGGCCAGTCCTTTATTGCATCCAAAAACTGTATAACTATTGTTTCTGTATTCTTTTCTGCAATTATCTAGCCTACTTCCATTTATTTTGGTTTGTTAATCTGGTAGTTTTCTTTTAGAAACCCATTTGTATACATATCTAATTCCGATTTGTTCACTAATTTTTGCCATATATTCTTTAGCCTGTCTCTATACTTTTGCTCTTTTATATATCTGTCGATAAAGTTTTCTTCTAGGCTTCAGGCTACAATGATAGGGCTGTTTATAGTATCTAGAGTGCTTTTCTCTATATTCATATTTTTGCTAAATGCAGATAAAGACAACTCATATAAAATTTATCCTTCTCTTTCTTTTTGGTATAGTTCTTCTTAATAGCTCTTTTCATGTTTTTGAAACTTTTTTCTATTCTGCATTCTTCATCAGCACTTCTTGTGGCTAAACTACACTCTGTACATTTCTTCTATATGTTGCTAGTTGCATTTTCTTTCTTCTAGTATACTATTTCAACTTTTTTATTTAATTTCTTTTTCTTTATTATATGTCCTATCTTTGTATCACTTTCTTTGTTTGTAAATACTATCTACTCATGTCTTCTCTTGTCTGTCAAAATATTTTGAAGTATTGGTATTAAAGCTGCCTAATTTTCTTCTTCGATACTATATTCTAGGCAGATCTCTCTTGTTATTTTATTTCTGATCACTAATTCTTCTATACTGCTAAACTAAGAGAGTTTTCTTTCACACTTTTTATTTCCTTACAAATGTTTAAGGTTATACCATGTTATCAAGAGCCTTTTATTTTTCTCTAGTAATTGCTCAAAGAAGAAAATTTGCCCAATACTGCTTTGAAAAAATCTCTTTCTTTCTACTTTATTTAGAAGTGACCAAATTTCTGTATCTGAGCCCAGATTCATATTTTCTATTATCTCTTTGCAATCTAGCTCTATATCTAGCTTTTTTGCCTCTCCTATAAGTTTTGTATTAAAGTTTGTATTTATAAATACTTTGCTAAAATGTTGTCAATCCCAGCTAATTATGCTGTTATAGCTTTTATTGTTAAGTTGGGCTTGTTTTAATCATATTCAGATTATATTACCTGCTATTTTTGTGCTATTTACTCTTTTAACTAAGCAAGTTATTTGTTATGCAATTTGTACTTGCCACAAGCTTTTGACGGCTACTATATTAGGATGTAAAATAATATTGTTTGCTATAGAACAGGCTAGACTTGCTTTTCTTTTGAACAATATAAAGAAAGGTCTATATATTCTATTATATGTCTGCTTGCTTAGGACTTGACACTTTAGTCTGTATTCTAACCTTGGTAACAATACCTTGTTATTTATATACTACAAGTGACCTAACAAGATCTTCTTATTCTTTAGCACCTTTACAACCTTTGTGATCTCTTTTTTGGCTAGGTTAATTCTATAATTTTTTTTGTTTTTTTCTGAAATCCATACTCCAAAAAATTTGGCAGCTTCACTATTTCTTTTTGCTTTTCTAATTACTCCATTTTTACATTCAATACTCCAATTGTTCTCTTCAAGGCCTTTTCTTTTACTTATTATTAACTCTGATTACTTTTTATTAATTTTAATATTATTTAGTTTGTAAAATTCATTAGCCTTTTGTAAAATTTCTAACAGCTTAGCTTTGGACCTTGCTATCTAGGTTGTGTCATCAGTATATACCACTACTACTTGTTTTTGTTTAATCTGCAATATTTTACTTTTTTTCAAATCTGTGGGTCAATTAACCTCTACCTCATATCTTCACTTCTTGTTTTTCTATATTTTATATAATAAGGGATCATAAAAGATTCGCCAAATCAGGAGGGAGAGCACTTTACTCTGATTTATCCTGTCTCTAGCTCTAAAGGTTTTGGTGCTACTAAATATAGTAATTACTTCTAACTCTCTTTGCTTGTACAAGCTAGTAATATACTCCTGTATATTTTTAGGTATCTTAATCCTTTTAAGAGCCAAATCTAACAAAAATATGCTTACTGAGTTAAAGGCTTTTTGCATGTCTTGCAGTAATATCCACAATTCTTTTTCTTTCTTCTGAGCTTCTTCTGCAATACTGTTTATAATATGGATAGAATCTTCTGTGCTTTCTTCATCTAAACTAGCATAGTTTAGGTCTTTGAGTATACTATATGCTTTGAGTACCTTTCTTAGCCTTTTCATAATTACTTTGCTAAGAACTTTTTTTACTGTTTCTAGAAGAATAATAAGACACACATTGTTTTGTTCATAATTCTAGTCCTCTTTTTTTGGAATTGAATATAGTGCTCCTCTTTCTACTTTAGTAGTATTTTACTTATCTTTATATATTTAGACATAAGTCTAATACAAGCTTCTCTGACCTTGTGGCTAATATTTTTAAGAACTGGGTATATTATTCCTGATAACCCTGGTGCTGAGCTATTAAGTGTTTTTTGTAATGCCTCATTCTACTCTTCTATTTTTATCTCACTTGATACTTCTTTATACCAACTTTCTTCTATTTTGAGTTTAGGCCTATACTGTTATGCCCAGTTTTTTGCAAGTAACTCTTGGTTGATTTTTTTTTCTCTGAACTAGTTTTAAAAGAAGCTTTTAACTTATTCTAAGACTTTTTTTTTCTTGTTAACTAGTGTGATTTTATTATCTATCTCTTCAACTATCTTGTCAATTTTGATTTTGCGATATAGTTTTTTTAAAATATTATTTAGTATACTTTTCTGATTAAGCGTAATATTTGCACACTATTTATCAATTATTTTTCTAATGCTTGACTCTTCTTCTGCTATTTTGGCTTTGTTTCATATCTTTTTTACAACCTTAGCAGTTTGTTCAAGTTGTTTATATGTACTTCAAACTATGTTATACTATGTAATATTGGGCTTTCTTTTAGTTCTGTGGCTATGCTCTTATTAATTATCTCTATTGCTTTTATAGTATCCACTAGAATTACTTGATCTATGTTCTTTTTAGCTTTTTTGCATATCTTATTTAATTCTTTAGTGATAGTTCTAAGCTTGGTAATAGGATTTTGACTACTTTTACTCATTCTTTTAGCTGCATTTCTGGGTTTTGGAAGAGCTTTATTTGCCTCATTTTTGATTGCTATTTCTATACAATTCCACTCTCTGTTTATAGCCTCTTGACTTTTTTCTTCTTTTAATGCTCTAATCTCTTTATTTAGCCTTTTTGCCCAAAGCACTTCTTGAGTAACTAGTATACTATCTGACTTTTTTGCAAAGTTTTTCTAATTTTCTAACTCTATTTTCTTGTGATCTATGAAAATCTTATTTGTTTTCACTCTTTTTCTTTGTGATCTACTAGAAAAGCTTTTATGAATATCATGTTCTAACCAAGCAGCTACTAGATGGTAATTACTTTCTGTTATTATATCCATTTCCTCTATTTTGTATTTTGTAGATCAGTATACCAATTATCTGAGATCTAGACATAATCTATTGTAGTATTTCTTTCTGGCCCTCTTCTTGTCTCTGTTACCCTGTTGTCTTTTATTTTATTGAAGATGCTTTTAAAGTCTTTATTTATTAATTTTCTATATTAGGGCTCTTCTTTCTAATCTTGTTGTATTACTTGAGGTGTTATATCTTATTTTTTCTAACTCTAAGTTAAAATCTCCTATTACAATAACTTTCACCTCTTTGTTTTTGTATTTTTGGTCTGCTTGCTTAAACATCATTTTGCAAGTTTCTTTTTTTGCTTCTTTATTGTTTGGTGGGATATAGATTGTTAGAACTATTAATAATTCTTTTCAAAATACAAAAACTACTCTATTATATAGAGAGACTATTTGATAACTCTTGCTAGATATTTTTTTATATTCTTATGTACTAATACTGCACCCCTAAGCCCTTCTTCTTCTTTTCCTCTGCCGATGACCAAAAACCTATATATTGCTCTTCTTTTTGTACTAGCTATATATCTTCCTTCTCAAACACATTAGTTTGCATAACTCCACAATGTTTAACCTTTTTTTCTTTGTAAAATCTAATAAGCTATTTAATTTATATTTGTTTGTCTTTACTCCATTAATATTATACACCTCTACTACCACTATATCAACTTTCTTTTCTAAGTTTTTATTGTCTAATTTGGTAGCTATGCCACTTCTTTCTGTGAGGACAACTACAGCTAATTTAGGAGCGATTGGCTAGAGGGCTGCTCTGTTCAAGATTACTCTCTCTTTTATATTAAGCTTCAATTTTATTAAGTCTACTTATAATATCTTCGAGTATGCTTCTGATATCATGTAATTTTTTATTCTCTGCTATTCTGCTTTGCTCTTTGATTTGTTCTTGGTAGTACTTTCAGCTATTGTATATTAATCAGTGGGGCTAATATTTTCTTTTCCTTTCTCCAAACCTCGAATTCTTTTTTTAATTTTACTCTCCTATAAGTATTTTTTTTTTTTAAATTTTTTTTTGTGCAAAACTATGCTCTGGTTCTTCTTTTTATATTTGGAACAATTCTACTCTAATTTTGTATTATAATAATAAACCTGCTTCTTTAGTGCCAGTTTTATGTCATTTTCTAATTTGAAATACACCAAGGCTGTACTTCTTTGATTACAGTTGCTAATATACAATATATATATGGCTTGTACGTTAACTGATCTTTATTGTTTTAACAAAAGTGTTTCTGGGGCTGTCTTAGGGATATTTTTCACTACTGCTTTATGCTTTGCTCTATTTTCAAAAATTTCTCTTGTAAATACTCTTCTTGAGATTCTTAATATTTTTCTCTCTTCAAAATGCATAGCCCAAGTCTTTTCAAGTAAAGCTTTTTTTTTTTTATTCCAAAAAGTTATATAAAAGGATGCAGCTTTCTTTTTTCCAAAGATTTCTCAGCTTCTAAACTGTATTCAGCCATAAAAATGTAAACATCTTCTTATTCTTGCTGCTTTTATAATAACTAGAATATCTCATAATATAAAGCAGGCTTGTGTAGATTCCTTCTCTGTTCCTTTAACCAGTGTTTTATTTGGCCTGTACTGCTTAGTAATTCTTTTTCTTTATCTTGTATTTGTGTATTTTTGTTTGAGCTTTGCATATTACTTGCTTTCTCTGGCATTTTTTCATTTTGTGCTAAGAGTTTATCACCTGCTTCTGGGGCTTTTTTTTTTCTCTTCTTTTTCTTGTTTTGTGATTGTGACTATGTTTTCATTTACTTGTTTACTCTTGTTAATCTGTAGTTTCTCTATAATTCTATAGTTAGTACAGTCACATTCTTGCTCTTTGAGTACTGCTTTGGTTTTTAGCACATCTTTAGGCTTAACTGCTTGGTTTTTGCCTGCACTTTTAACTTTAAGATATTCAAGCCAGTCGAATAGTTTAATTATATTTCTAAACATGCATATTAACTGTGGTTCTGCCCATACTATAAGAGCTATTTCTCTATCTTTTCTGAGTATTTTCTTTTTGTAATCATCTTTGATTGCATTAAACTCTTTTGCTGACTTTAAGAAAATATTTTTATATGTATTCAGTTTCTGCTTCCTGTTAATTTTAGAAACTGTCACTTGGGATGAGTTTGTCACATGTGTATCTTTGTTTTTCACATGATTGTTTTGTTTATTTGTATTTTTTTTTTTTTTTTTTTTTTTTTTTTTTTTTTTTTTTTTTGTTTTTTTGTGTTTTTTTTTTTTTCTTTTTCTTTGCGGGCCCGCCCGGCCCCCCCCTTTTTTTTTTTTTT
>CAJVPU010000544.1:0-16901 GCA_910591775.1 Dentiscutata heterogama | reverse complement strand
AGCTAGTGTAGAACCTAGGGCAGACTACTTAAATAGGCAACCAAAAGTTGTATGTATAGCTAGTCATACTCTCATTAGAAATAATCAGAGAGCTTAAATAGGTAATCTCCTAGTTAGATTGCAGGTATAGTAGCTAGTGTAGAACTCTAGCAAACTACTTAAATTAGACACCCAAAAGGTGCACGTGTAGCTAGTTGTATCCTCGTAAAATAGATGTAATATCATAACTACCTGAATAAAGCTTGTGCCAATAGCTTAAGTGGTCACCTTAAATATTAAAAAATATATATATATATATTTATTTTTAATATATACTATAAAAGATTTATGTTTTTTTTTATTAATTGTTTAACTATTTTCTTTTGCTACTAATAATCTGGCTTACAAATAGATAATATCATAAAAATTCTGAGGATTTAATTTTTGTCTATAATTTTTTATAATAATAATTAATTGGCTTTTATGATTTTTTTTTAGTATATACAAGTTATTTTCAATCTTATAAATAGAAAATTGCTCTTTCTGTTTAGCAACTATACTGCAATAGCTTATATTATGTAACCCAAACTTTGGATGAACTATTTTGGTAATTTATTTTTTTTAGAATAGTAAGATAAATAAAGATATTTGATAAAGTTATTACTTCTTACTAATAAAGTTTGTTAAAAACTTGTTTTATTTTTTTGTTTTTGAACTATGTAAATTTGAATCTGTTTTACAATATAAAAAATAAAATCTTAAGTTTTTTATAACTATATTATAATCTCTATATAACAACAATTTTAACTTTGTAGATATTTTGATGAATGTGACAATCATTAACATTTGGTAAATGTGGTATTCAGTGTTGAAAATTCGGCACAAATATGCTGTGCAAAAAAATTTTTTTATACATGAATGTTATTCTATTTTTTGTGCAATTTGCACAGCCCATTGTTAATTTTGTGCAAATAACAATACATGCACAAAAAATTTTCAACACTGGTCTGAAGCCCTGAGCGCTACCCACATGACCCGTAAAATCGATGGCCGCCCTTCCCTGGTCATGCTTTTGGAAGAGATGCTTTAAAATTTTATCAAATACGCATTAGGCGGCATCCACAACCTACATTAAATCAGTATTGTTATAAGAATCCTAATGACAATACAAACATAATACTATATGGCATTACTTTCAAGGCCCCTATTTTTATATAATGCACTATTGGTTTAATGCAAATTGTGGATTAGAGTGTCCAGGATACTGCGATGCATAATTCTGCTCACACTAAAAATACTTTTTTATATTGTAATTTGATTTAGAAAGTGATTTAAATCAAGGGTCCCTAATGGAAACAATATAAAAAATTATTTTTAGCATGAGCAGAATTATGCATTGCAGTACCCTGAACACTCTATTGGGATGCTGCCTTAAAAATTAACTAGGGTGGCCCCTGAAGTGCCAGTGACGTAAGATCAACTTATTGGTTCTCTTCTAGCTGCATATTGTAAATCACTTTTTTTTTAGATAGCAATTGTACGTAATTCAATAAATCGGCCAGGGCAGCCTCCCCAAAGTGCAGTTATACAAACCAATATTAAACTACGATCACAAGTTATTGATATCATTATCGATAACTTGCTCGATTGTGATTTTATATTATATGGGTTTGTGCAACTGCACTTTGGGGAGGCTGCCCTGGCTGATTTTAATTCAATATTGCCTGCGCCATGATTACGTTACTGGAACTTTTGAGGGGCCGCTCTGGCTTTCTAATAGCAATTTCTACAATGTATTTAGCTTCCAAATTTATATCAACAAAAAGAAAATGATATTATTAGCATATTAATATGCAGAATAACAAGTGTTTTTTTTTAAGTATACTTAGCTAATTTAGGCATATTAAGAGGTGCTTGTATAAGATTCTTGTTTAAATATAATAAACAACCAATTGTTAATAAAATTTTAACAAGATTAAAATAATAAAGAACTTTTAAAAATTATATATAGTAAGACCATGTATATTACCTTTCAAAATTATAAATTTTATCGAACTTCCAATAATATATTCTAAGTCTTCAATTACTTTCGAAATTATAAATTTTATTGAACTTCTAATAACACATTATAAGTTTTCAACCATGTCTACAAAGCCTTATGCAATTACTGATTCTTCTGAGGAAGATGTCCAACATACTTTACAAAAAACTAAAAAGCTTATCCAATCTAATAACCTGTGATCAAAAAAGAGAAAACTTGCACCAGTTCACAAATATCTTGATGAGCTTAGTGACGATCTTAAAACATTTAAGCTCTGTAAGATATGTAACAATAAATAAGCAGAAGATATATCAATTTTAATAGTAACAAGTCATTTTAAAATAAAACATCCACTTATCTATAAAGATTTTTCAAAAACTCCAAAGCCTTCTTTTTATTTAACTGGTGAACAGCCTCATATTGATTCTTTGAACTATGACTTGTTGCGTTGGATCGTTATTAGCCAGCAACCATTTTTAGTAGTTGAAGAGAAATCATTTATAAAATTTTGTTCCAATCTTGATTTGCGTTACAAGCTTCCTTGCTATCAAACATTATTTACAAATATAAAAAAACAATTTGAATTAGCAAAAATAAAAATTAAGGAGACCCTAAAGGCTAGTCCAAATAAATTAGCACTTACTTTGGATATTTGGACAGCATGTAATCAGCAATCTTTTCTCAGAATTACTATCCATTAGATCGATGCTGAATGGATGGCAAAAACTCTTCTTCTTGATTTTATTCCTCTACATGATGCCCATACAGGAGAATACTTTAGAGAAAAAATTCTTGAAGTTATTAAGGCTCTGGAGATTGAAGAACAGGTAATTGGCTTCACTAGTAATAATGCGGCAAATAATTTGATATGTCTACATTTTCTTCAAAGATCTATAAATCTAAAACTTGAGCATATACATTGTGCAGCTTTTGTTATTAATCTTGTAGTTAAAGCAGGTCAAAAAAAATATCATTGCCAGATTCAAAAGCCTGACATTTTTGTAATAAAATAAAATCGTCTATACATATAGAGGAAATGAAAAGAATATCTGCTATTTTAGACTGTCAATTTCTCTATCTAGTAACTGATGTTGAGACAAGATGGAATTCTATCTATTTGATGCTTGAAAGACTTATTAATATTCATAATATTACCGATGGTCTCATACAATCTCATCCAAATTTAAAAGATAATTATTTGGAAGCTGACGATTGAAAAATTATTGAAGAAATGATGAATCTTCTCAAACCCTTTTATGTAACAACTTTGATTCTTTTAAATGCTTCACAACCTTTATATGGATCTTTACAATTAATTATTTAGGAACTTTTAAATTACCTTAATAATTTATTTTTAGTACATATGGTGAAACAATTAAAAAATAAAAAACAAACTAAATGAATATTGGATTTATCTTAATAAATCTTCTGCCATTCCTGGTATTCTTGATCCATTAACTAAGTTTGAAGCATTTTATGAAACTGACCGTATATTAGCTATTAATCAATTAGAAGCTTTTTATTCATTATACAGTGTGGGACAGCAAGAAACATCCAATATCTATTAATAAAACTTTAAAGTGTTATAACTTTTTTAAAACAAGCTAAATCAAAAAACCCTCTGACAAATTGATAGATTTTTAGATAAACTATATTTCTGTCAAAGGATTTTTTTTTATTCTTTGGTTTAAAAAAGTTATAAGATATTAAAGTTTATATAAGTTCAAAAAATTGGCGTTTAATATTAAAAAAAAGAAAATATATATAGGTTTTTTAACCAATCAAAATCAATTACTCAAAAATTAGCCAATCAGAATTGATTATATAAGTGTCAAAAATTGGCATCTATATGTATAGATTGGATGTTTTTTGCTGTCCCACACTGTAGCAATACATAAAATAATATCTATACTATATACTCAAAATTTTTGAGTATAATAATAATGCTTACATAATATAACTGTTATTTTTCTTTCTTTTTACTTTAGTTAAGAATATTTTTGAATTTGATAGATCTAACAGATTATATTCTAAATTGATTCTAGAATACTCTTTTAATTTTTTTTAGTTTTTCTTTATATTTTTTTGCTAGAAATTTTTTACCTCTTTATAAGATCTATCTATTACTTATAGCTATATATATAAAGAGTAAAAGATCCAAAGATTCATAATTAGCAAAAAATCTATTCTTTTTTTTTAGCAAAGTAAATAAGATCTAAAAAAAATAAAGTTTCTTCTTATATTTTTTGGTTCAAAAGTTTGCAAACATGTTTGAATTTGATAATAATTTACTTTTTTATATTTTAATTTTTTTTTAAGTTTTTAACTATTTTTAATTATAGATAATATAACCACTTCTATTAAATTTAAAGTTAAAGTATAGTTTTAGAGATTTTTTTTTTTTTATAATATAATATATATTAGATATAGGGTTCTAATTTTAGTTTTTACAAAGTTTTTAAGAGTTCTGAATATTTTTATTTAAAGTACCCAATCTAGTTTACTTAGTATATTTTTGAGATATAGCATCCTCTAGTAATGTAACTAGAGATGCAAGTTAGCAATAATCTTTTTTTAAATTTAATTTATTAATATTTTTTTAATTTAACTAAGTGCTTGAGTTGTTTAATAAAAGCTAGAGATAAATATACTATATCTGATATTGTATAAAGACTTCATGTTATGATTAGGCTTCATAGTGCTATAATTGCAATGCAAAGATCTCATATTATAATTAGGCTTTATATTTGTTTTGCTACTAACAATACAAGAACCTTATATTTGGTAATTAAGCCTCTTCATAAAAAGAGATTAGATTTTTATTACAAAAATGTTTATATTTTAAAATAATAATCTAAACAATATTAATCAAAAATATAATTAACAAACTCTTCCTAATAATTATTTGAACCAACTTTTTAAGACAAAAATTTTCAACAAAAATAGTAAAACTATGGTGAAAAAGAAGGATATAAAACTAATAAGAACTATAAACTGGTGTCTATTATTTAGAGATAGTTCTTATATACTACTTGCTAATAGGTTTAGAGCTTATTACTCACTATAGAGATGGTACTTGTTATTTAGAAGTAGTTTTTATATGCTACTTGCTAACAAGTTTAGAGTTTATCACTTACAAAAAAAAATATCAGCAGTATGCTTAAATCTACTTGTCTTACTATTTTTGAAAAAATATATACTCTCTTTTAAAAAAAGTTCAGAGCTATACTCTTTACTATTACTCACTTGTGCTTTTAACAAAATTTTCAAAAAAAGTGAACAAAACAGCTTACCTCTATTAGAAGTAAAGATGCAAATATTTCTTAAAAGTAGTTACTACCTATGTCATTGTGTCTATGATATAGAGGATGTACTACCCTAGATATTATATTGATATGATACAAGTGATATAATATTTGATATTTGATGTATTGACGTAACTAGTATAGTATGACTTGACTAGTGTAGTATGATGTGACTAAAGTAATTTGACTTGACTAGTTAGTATGACTTAACTAGTATAGTATGACTTGACTAGTGTAGTATAATATGCGTTTACTAATTTCTCCCCCAAGTTTCGATATTGACCAATCAAAATGCAAGATCAGGTATAACGTGACGATCAAAACAACAATCGCTTTTTTTGAAAAATCACCCTTATCACAAAATTTCGCCTAAGAAATCACCTTTTATGCACTAACAAAAAAAATTCCTTGCAAAATTTTAGTATAATGTCGCCTACTAACCCTAACCCCAAACCCTAACTGAGGTGTCACATTTTAATCAGAAGGTGACATGTAAATTGGCACAAATAATCTCAGCCAATCAAAACTTGGGGGAGAAATTAGTAAATGCGTATAACATGACTAAAGTAATTTGACTTGACTAGTGTAGTATAACTTAACTAGTATAGTATAATGTAACTAAAGTAATTTAATGTAATAATATAGTATAACATGACTAGAGATGTGTCGTATGCATTATATAGCAATATAAATCTAATACATATTTATATTTTCAAATCCACAAAGTCTGTTTACTAGGGTGGCCATAGTATATTATACAGAATTTCATAATGCATATGACATAATACTCATTAAGTAATGCAAAACCAAAAAAACTTGCATTCATATATCTTTAGATATGACTAACATGGCTTTATCACTACTTGTATACTGCAATGCTAACTAGATATTTTTTTCAAACACTTACTATACTGAACTGATATTAATTTTATTTCTTCTATTACTTCTAGTTGGGATCTTACTAACTTGCATTTTTAGATACATTATTTCAAAACTATGGATCAGTTTGAAGTAGATTTTGTTTATGAATTAAATTTGATATATTTTATTTTTATTTTTAATGAAAATTAGTTAATTTTACACAAATTATTTAGATATTTCATACAAAAAAAGAATGAAGCAAAAAAATAAAATAGGTATACAGTTTTTTTTTAAAATCATAAAAAAGATTTTGTTTGACCTTGCTAGAACTCATCATCAGTAATATTGAATTTTTCGTGAATAACATTTGTAATATAAGGTTATCTAAATTATGTAAAAGAAAGAATGCATCATGATCTTGAAAACAGAATCAAGCTATAGGCAAATAATTTCAAGGTATCTTATCTATTATGGGCTGTCCATAGATCGGTTATATGTAGAATTTTTTGAGCTTTTCATACATAATTTTAGAAAACTAATTATACAACACATGAATTATTTTGCCTAGCATGTTTTTTCATTAGGCAAGCTAAATATTGTGTTTATTAAAGACATTAAAATTAGTTTTACCAATTTTACCAATTCAATACCAGTTTACTAATAGTGAAACCATTTCATTACTCTAATTTTATTTCACCAGCATTTTTGGGTTTAATTTCTTTATAAATTTACGAAAATAAGAATTTGATACAAGATTTGATTGATAGAGCATCACAGATAAGAAATTACATTTTGATTTATTATACAGATAGGAGTTTGATTTTAAAGAAATATTATATAATTTCTTATAGAAATAATTTTATTAAAAAAAACTATTCATCATCTGATCCGTATAATGTAGTTTTATCCTCTCTAATACTATGACTTTGCCATAAATAAGATATTAGATTCAAAGTTGATCCCCCACAACTCTAATTTGTATATCATATTTTTTACCCAACTCATTCAATATGATACAAGTGCTATATGTAATATTTCTTCTGTAACTTTTTTTAATTTGATCTATCTATGTGTTCTAATCTTTCAGATGTTTCATTTTCATTTATATCATTTGTACCTTCTAATATCAGACTATTTGGTTGGCTAGTAAATAACTCATCGAATGACTAGACTAGTGGAAATAGTAAACTGTCTTCTTCTATAATTTATATATAAAACCAAAATTTGGCTTTATTAAAAAATTAATGAGACACAAGATTAAATATATATTTATAATATTTATTTTAATAAGATTTATAATAATATTAGGTTAAACGATAATATGAAATATAGTATAAGCAGCGGCAATGAAAGACTCTTTATATTTCTTTTACATAATAGTAGTTTTTGATATCTTTTCAATACTTGTTACTATTATCTTTTCTCTATTCTATATGAATTAGGGAAATGATAAGATTGTTGTATAGAGAACTATTCTACTTTTTTCAATTTGCAGAATTCTTTATCGATTTTAACCTCACCTTATTTTTATGTGAGCAGTGAATTAATAAAATATCGCGAAATAGCCAGAGATTAGACCAAAGTAGAAATTACTATAGTATATTACCTGAAATATATTATATAATCTATCTGGGACTTTTTAAATATGCTTAATCTCTAATCATGTCATTGATATATTCTAAATACACAACTCTTATAATTTTAAAGCTGTAGTTAAGATTCATAAAAACCTCTGCTTAAACAATAGTGCATATTGTATCATTGTTGAAGTTTCTTTTTTTTTTTTGAATTGCAGTATATCTTAACTTCAAATATATGTGGTATAGATTCTTTGGTGATAGAATGAATGTCTTACTAAAACTGCAAAAAAGTTTATTATTCATGATTCAATTGAACTAAATTTATATACTATGATTTGAATAAAATGTTTAACATATGATACTAAGTATACTGGGAATTTTGCACTTTTACTAATATATGCATTGTATTTTATATAGTAGTTATTCACATTCAGTAAAGTTTATTAAACAAAATATGCAATATGTATTTTATTGTCATTTTTTATATACTGTTCCAAATGCTATTATAAATGCTTTTTTTTAAACTTTTATAATACATGTTAACAAGAGTCAACTGATCAAAAAGACAGGAGAGTAATTAAGGTTACACACTATATATTATAACTCTGCCTAATATTGCAAGTCAGAAATTGATTAACTATATGTGAATACAACTATATAACAGAAAAGCTATCAATCTTAATCAGTATATAAAGAATAAGAATAAATCACTATCAATATTCTTCTTTTCCTCTTGCAATACAACTAAGCATTATAACTATCATTTTCTTGACTCAACTCATCTCATCACACATAGGGATCTTCAGATTCTGCCATTTTTCTATTTAACAGCAGCCTGCTTCGAGCAGGCAGGAAACCACTAGCTAATATTGCTTCTTACTCATTTCATTGTTATGATAATATCTGGATATAATCTCACTTGCAAAAGCCTATCATTATTTTAGTTCAAATTACTTTGCTCAAATTACTCAGTTCAAATCACTCACAATGTATTCTGCAGACTTAAAGTTTTTTAATAAATTTATTTCTGGTATCTTTGGCTAGCCAGTATTCTTCCAATTACATAACTAGTCAGATCTATGCTTTTTGAGTTTGTGATATATTTTACATATATGTAGTATATAAAATAATCAATCTATTTAGAGCCTAAAATTTTTCTGGAATTAAAAAGTATATATGTGTTTTTATGTACTACTTTTGAACTAGTGTATCTATGCAGATGAAAATATAATTTTGGGTTCCTCTTGAAATGCTCTATTATGCTATAGAGCCATTTTTTTAATTTCATATATTTAAGTAAAATTGGCTACAAAAAAACTTTAGTGTAATAAAGAATAGTAGTAATGTAATGCTTTCAAACAAGAAATACAATTTGCTTAATTCATTTTACTTT
Organism: Dentiscutata heterogama; assembly: GCA_910591775.1. Lineage (NCBI taxonomy): Eukaryota > Fungi > Glomeromycota > Glomeromycetes > Diversisporales > Gigasporaceae > Dentiscutata > Dentiscutata heterogama. Next base: position 7,742 of record CAJVPU010000544.1, on the reverse strand, counting down.
GTATTACCAGATATTTAATGAATTATAATATATAATAAAATGCACTAAATGCATATTCTAAGTAGTCTAATAATATACAACGTATTACAGCACCCAATTATTGTGGCAGATCATAATGAAATCAGATTAAAATGAAACTGGTGACCTTTCTTGCTCATCTTTAAAGCTTATAAAACCCACTTATACTCTTTTATTAATAAAACTAACTCTAAATCCTAACTCTAACATTAACCCTAACCCTAAAAAATGTCCCCCAAAAAATTTCAAATTTTCCTAAAAAAATAGAAAAATTTCATTTTAATCCGATTTCATTTTAATCTGCCACAATTATTAATCAATAAAATCACAACAATCCTTTTTAGTTGCATACAAGATTTTTATTTTTGTTATTATACATAGCAGTAGCAGTTTGTGTTAATACCATAGTATATATATACATATGAACATACATAATGTATATAATGTAAAAAATGTTATTTGTAATAAATAAAGTATTCAATATTTTACTACAACTTGATTTAATGTATGAAGTTACAGTATACTAATGCATAATATGTATTATGAATAAAACAGGTCAAAAAAGCTATAGATATCAAAAATATATAACACTAACACAAGGTACCTGTAGCCATTAAACAATTATATCAAATAAACTAGCAGATAACATGGAGGTTAAAAAACCTATACATAAAGAATCAAGTAAGTGAAAAAAAAAAGACTATTAAATCATAGAATTAAAGTGGTCCAATAGCAGGTTTTTGTTTGTAACATATAGATTGTTTTATATAAAAGAAAATAAAAACAATAGCAGATAAATGAATTAAAAAAATGAACATTATATCATAGTTTATTATACTAAATTGAAGAGTGAGATAATTGTATAAATATAGTTGTTAAATTTTTAAATTACTATCCTGTGTAATTTATTTATTAATAGCTTTAAAAAAAAATTATCTATTCTTTTAGACAACATATTTAAATATAGAATAACTATTATTTTAATTTATTGTTTTGTAAATACAGTAGTATCTCTAAGTATAAAATTGTTTTTATGTGTGTAAAAATTAGAAAATATGAATTTAAAAATTTACCAGACTTACTATATATGAGTCGAATAAATACAAACCAAATTCAAAAATGAATATTACTACTGCAATATTAACATAAATAAGATTGAGATATAGAAATTTAAATGCTAAGAACAAAAAGATTGAAAAAAGTTAGGGTGTCTGAAGAATTAATTAGGAATAAAACACCTATCTATTATAATATAGCCTTCTAGATTATTTAAGGCACAATCATAAAGTCGAATAATTGAAACTTAAATAAGGTTAGTGATAAAAAATTTGAAACATACGATATAGTAAATGTATAACATAGATAATCATTATAATACAAAATATAAAAATTTCATCATTATATTCCGTGAATTTAAAATTTTTAGCTTATAGCAATAAGCGAAACAAGCGATGAAAGTTCAAGAAAAAGATATAGGTTTTTTTTAAAAAATGCTAATAAATTTGATTCAGAAATTGAAGACAATCAAACAACAACAGCTATTATAGCAGTGACAGATACTAGTTCACAAACCTTGATAGTTATACATCTATCAAGTTCAAAAAATATATCACTGAATAAGCATCAATCTTATCCATTCTCTGAAGTATAAGATTACTTCAACAAAGGAACTGAAAAAAGCAATGAATACTATGAGGCTACTTTTAATTATTGCAGAAAAAAATGGTCACAAGAAAAATCTATACAACTAGAAGCACATTTATCAAACGACTGTGCTAATTGTTCAGAAGATATAGGAGAGAAAAGGTTGCAAAAAGAGATCCAAATTATACTTGAAGGCCTAAAAAAAACTGTGTTCTACCAAATTCTATATCACAAACAACAATGATTTCTTATCATGCATCAGACCGTTTACTATTTAAAGCTATAACTAACCGGCTTGATCGAAAAATAATCAAAGCTTGGATAATGGTGAGAATTCCTTTTAATGTTATTGACAATCTATTTATACAAGATATGCTTATAGAGCTTAATCCTGTATATAGCCCACCTTCAAGAATGACTTTATCAAACCAATTGTTTGATGAAGAATTAGCATGGATAAACAAAGCAGTAGGTTAGTACAGTATTATTAAATATTATTTGTGCTTTAGATAAAATTTTACATTCTCTAAAATAATCATTTTTAAGTAATAATTTTTAATTACTAAGCTTTAAATTTATTAAATTTTATAAAGCTTTAGATGGTTAGATATCACTATCAATGGATTCAATCTACAATTATATAGTTACAACAGATACTCAAAAAGAATATTTAGTTAGATTAAAAAACTATTCAAATCAATCTTACACTGGCGAATTTTTGGCAAATAAAATATCAGAAGTTATTAAAGAACTTGGTTCAGACAAATTCATAGCTGTTGTAACAGATGCAGCATCAAACTATAATGTTGTGTATAAAAAGACACAACAAATATATCTACATATCTGAAATGTTAAATGTGTTGCATATGCCATCAACCTTATTGCAGCTGATTTAGTTGAATTAGAAAGTATAAAAAAATTAATCAGTGATTGTGAAAAAATCAACAGTTTTTTTAAAAATTTACATGCAAGTCAATCGCTACTTACAAAAGGGCTTACAGATATAAAAATTAAGGGTGGTGGGCTAATAATATGAGTAAAAACCTGATGGGGATCTTTATACTTAACTACTGATTTGATGTTTTGCGCATATCCCATATTTGATTAGGTAAATAATAGTTTAATAGAATATTATTAATTATAAATTATTTGTTAATAAACTTTTATTATTAGATGCTTTTTTATCATAGTAAATCAATTACTAATAAAGAAGTTAGTGATTTAATATCTAGAGAAAGTTTTTTTACTACATGTTGTTTTGTATGCTTGGTATAGCAACCTATTAAAGAAATTATTCATATGTTGAAGGCTAACAATGCAACATTAGCTAACTGCTTCATTTATCTGATTAAATTAGCTGTAGAAATTAATAACTTATCTGATATAAATAGTTTTAAAATTCTAACCATTCGTATTTTTAATCAGTGTTATAAAGAATTTTTATATCCACTTTATATTTTAGCCTATTATATTCATCCAGACTATAGAGATAAAATTTTAAAATAATATATACAATAAAGTACATTATAGTATGTAATTATTAATTTCTAGAAAAACATTTAAATGATAATAGATTTTATATAGCTGCATTTACTGCTATTAAGCTTTGGCAAAATCTTGGCCATATCTAATCAGAAGGTAAAAAATTGGTTACACAATTGTAATATTTTGAGGCACGATAGCTACCATATAATCTTTCTTATATTGCTAGTATAAATACTTCAAAACTTTGGTGGAGTTCTTTCAAAAATCAACCCCAGTATTTACCTGAATTAGCATATAAGATATTTTCAATTAATCCTATACAAGCAGTATGTGAAAGAAACTTTTTAACTCTAAAATAGATTTTGGGAGACTGATAAATAGGCTTGAGTTTAAATAAATTAAAAGGAATAGCTAAAATTAGACAATATTATATAACTAATATTCAACACAAGTTAAGTTTTTTTGGAAAAGAGTTAACAGAAAAAGATCTTTAAGATGCATGTAATATTGCATCAGTTGCTAATATAATGGATTGTGAGGAAGAGAACCAAATAAGACTTGATAAAACAAATTCATTAAATAATATAATATTTAATACTAATAATTCTACAACTCTGCTAATTAAAAATATTGTTGATTTGACAACTAAAAATAATTCTAAACCAGTAGAGACGGCTCAAGTTATTTCTCTTGCTGATTTGGATTACGATCCTCAAAATGTACTAAATAGTTTTTTAGAATGAGAAAATCAAAAAATTGTCTAATAAGTATTTATATATCTTATCAAAAATTTGCATAGATGGATTGTTTTTTTAAACCACATTATATTATGATAAAGGAATTGGGGAATTAGAATTGAAAGTAATGAATATATATCATTTTATTAACCTTAAGTTTGCTAATATAAATGATAATAATGGAGAATAGAAGTTAAAAAGATGAACATAAAAATAAGCATTATCAAATAGCTATCAAGATAAGTAATGCTTTTGCAATATTACAAGTCAGTTATTATCTAAATAGAATTTTAGTAATAAGATTCTTTTAATTAAGATCTTGTTTATTTAAATTTATATAGTGAAAAATTATGATTTCTGTATATATAAAATTTTAATAAAATTTACAAAATCATGTTTTATACTTTATTAGATCAAAAGTTACTAATACGTACAGTATATAATTTGAGCTATTGTAACAATTTTTAATATAAATTAATAATTTTCTTGCAATAAAGATATATTTATCACATGTTTATACAAAGAATATTAAAATAGTTGTGTTGAGTGTACTATTTTTTTTTAATGAGAAAATAAAACCTGATATATATGATATATATTATAGTATTTAGTATATACAGCAATATATGTATTATGGCATACATCTTATATATAGCATTACGACTTATGTTTTATATATAGTATTATAGCATATATCTTATATATAGTATTATAGTATATATCTTATACATTATATATATAGCATTACAGCATATGTCTTATATATCTTATATATAGCATTATGGCATACCAATATATCTTATATATAACATTATAGCATATGCCTTGTATATAGCACTATGGCACATGTCCTATATATAGCACTATAGCATACGTCATATATATACACTATGGCATATAGCCTATATATAGCACTATTACATATGAGGGTGAGTCAACAGAAATCTAGCAAATCGGTAAATCACCAATTTTGAGAAAATCACGTTTTTGTATCACACTAAGTAAACAATATCTGACCCTATCCGATATGATCCGATCAAATTAATAATTTTTTGACTTTGTGTAACATGCTGGGTCAACAGAAATCAAGCAAATTTATCTAATAAATTTGCTTGATTTCTGTTGACCCAGCATGTTACACAAAATTGGGTAAATCGATTTACATTTCTGACTTGATTTCCGGATTACAAGTTTTCGTGCGCAAAATTTAAAACTGAAATATTTCAAAATTTTATTATGTTAGTTAACCTTCATTATTAATTAAAAAATAATCAGCATACTAGCTTCTGTTATTTTATTAAAAAATCCCAATTTTGAAAAAATTTCGATTTGCTTGGTTTCTGTTGACTCAACCCCATATTCTGTACTATATCTAGATCGCGAGATATCAAAGATGGATCAAAATAAAAGTTCGTGTAATGTTACGAATTTGATTGAGATATATACGAATTTGATTGACATATTCTGTACTATATCAGTCGATCGTAATGACTAAAAAATCCTCACCTGGGTCACCCGACGGGTTAACAATGTGCCACCCGGGTAGAACAGGTTAGTCCAAAAAAAGGCACCACCTGGGTCACCCGCCAGGGGCTTTACTTATTTGTGCCAGTAATACAAACCCCTAAAAAGAAAATAGCCAATTAGAGAACACAAATTTTAGGTATTCCAGATTATCCCGACAAAGCAAAACAAATAAAAAAAAGAGAAAAATAAAGAAAATACAAGAAACAGTAATCTAAATCTACTTTTGTATATTAACAAAAAATATCGGGAAGGTAATTTTACCTATAGCACTCTTTCTAATTCTAACCCTAACTCTAAATTTAATAAATTTTAAATTTACTTCATTTTTTTTTTTGGTTTGTATTACTAGCACAAATAAGTAAAGCTTCTGCCAAGTGACCTGACAGGTAACCTGTCAGATCACCTGAGTCTGACAACATTGGATCATCTGGGTTAATTTAAAAAAAAATCTTGGGTAGTTAATAGAACAAACATAACTAGAAATTTAGTATATTAATTAGTCTCTATAATAAATACATATGGTTAAAAAGATTAGAATAGTGATTATGACCAGTATAAAATTTGAATTTAATTTTATGTTTTTACAAGAATATCTATATAATTTTTTTATGTTCTTATATAAGTATAATCTAAAATTTTTATGTTCTCAGAGAATATTAAGAACATTGAATTTTACATACTGATTATGACAAATCAAGAATTATTTATACTTGATTAAGATTATTATTAGTTAGATCATAAAAGTTATAAAGGTTAGTGAATATAAATTTATTTGTCTAAATATTTTATTTATTAAAATAATTATTCTCAAATTTTATAGTACAAAGAATTATATTTAATAAACATTATTTTACTTATAACTTCAGGTGATAACTAACTTCTTTTAGTAGTGATTTGGTTCTCTGTATCAAAAAAAAAAAGTTTATTAGAAACTGAAGTAGCAGGGATTAATATGTATTTATAGGCTATTTTGCTTAAAATAGGAAAAGAATGCTAATTCTTATGCCACCAAGCATAAACATTAGTAGATTTGGGTAAAACTAATATCACTATTTTATTTAAATAATTATCAATTTTTGTTTTATTATTTGTTTGTTTACTATTACTAGCACAAAAAATTCTTCTTATAAAATGCAGAGTAGTAGTTTCTTCTTGATGAACTTCTATATCATCAGCTTTAATAGTATTTTGCCAAATTTGAAATTCAGTATACAGCTTATTAATTGTATCTTTTCATATCTCTGTAGGCCAACCATTCATTGCTTTTAATCATGAGTCTAGTAAAGTGACCATTAGTTTAATTTGTTCTGAATCTTGCCAATAGTGCTATAAAGTGTTATAAATAATCTCTCTAAGTTTTGCAATTATAATACTAGATAAGAATTGTGTTTTATTATCATCATCAGAGTTTTCATCACTAAAATTATTTTCATTTAATGATATTTCATCTATAATTTAAATTATTAATTAATAATTAATTCTTTATAATAATAAAACTAAACAACTATTATTTATCATAATTAAAGGTATCCATAATATTTTCATCAAACATACTGTTAGCAAATTCAAACTTTAATGCTTCTATACTTGTATTAACAACTGAAAGAGTAGCATATTGAATTTCACTAAAGTAAGTTGTTAATTTGTCAAATAGCTTAAATACTTTTACCAACTCTTTTAATAACTGTCATTTATCATCTTTAAGTATGTATTTATTTAATTTAGCAGCATCTTTTTTATCTTGCAAAGGTAAAACTCGAGAAAGCCATTCAATTGCTAGATGTAATTTTAAGAGCTTTTGCTAAGATTGGTAAGATGAATTCCAACAAGTCCTTGTATTCTCAATAGTGCACAAAATAGATGATGTTTCATAAATTTCTACCTCTTCATTATCTTCTATTTCAGATGAGTTTTTATATATATCCTCAAAATCATAAAGTTGAATAGGTTTTGTAGAAGTTTGATTATGATTTGCCAAATCAACTTGCACCTGGTCAAGACATTGATTGACTTTGTTTAAAAGATCAAAAAAATTTGATAAGTTTTTTAACATGTTTAATATATGGATTTATAAATTTTAAAGCTTGAAAAACTGTAAGTTGAAGTGTATGTACAGTGCAAGGTAAGCATTTCACATCATTTCAAAGTTTTATTGCTTTTTTCATATTTGCTCTATTATCAGTTATAGCACAAACAATTTTTCTTGCTAATTCAAACTCTTTTTTTTTTTTTTTTTTTTTAAGAGAGATCTTTTCTCTATTCCTTTATTTCAAAATATATAATTGGATACAACTTGTACAAATTTATATATTTAACGAAAGGGAGTAGAAG